>JAJJWW010014274.1:0-50314 GCA_023531295.1 Papaver armeniacum
TCAATGTTATTGTTAACCAAATCACAATCTTAACCTTTCTTTGTTTCTTATTCATCCTATTTTTCTATGTCTTTCATCATCCAAAAGCTTGTACTATTTGTTGTTGTCACGCCCCATTCAAAAAGGAGATAGTTAATCTAATACATGTCCTAGGTGCGCTTAATTTAAAACATTTCCGATTCTGGACTCGTCAAGTTTGCTTGACAAGTGTATCATACAATACAAAGGTAAAATCTAGTTGGCATCTAAGATAGCCATCACCTCAAAAAAAAATGTACACACAAAACATGTTTAAGACCCTTTGCTAAGATACTCACTCCAAGGTACCAACTTGAAATTACTCACTCGTGCTAGACACAGTACTCGCCTTCCTGTTAGTTCTCGGCTATAGTAGATTCACTGGCACCAAAAATGACATCAACATGAGTACAACCCGGAGAATTTACATATCAACGTCATACATTATAGATGATAGCTAAAATAAGGAAATGGTAATGGTAAACTAGATATCACCTCAAAACATTTTAAGGAAACCAAAGTATGAATGGTATAAAAGCGACGTATAATATTCAATCTAGTAATTTCACTCACATATTTTAGTAATCCAACCTAACAAACAATCACTAACACATTCATGCAACAATGGCGGGATGTACATGTCTATAAGCTCCAACAAAAAACACCTATCTTTGGTCAAATGATGATCCCTGTAATGGCAGGTAAAAATAGGGATGGAGATATACTAATGCAAGTGCAAATAACTTTTAAGATGCAGCAAAATTTAGCAATTGATAAGCATTAGCATCATCACTAGGCGGCTTACTCATTTATAGTAACAAAGCTTGCAACACGCCTCAGCAAAGAAGCTGTAACCACTTATTCATGGCTAGTATCCTCAAGTTCTAAAATCCGAACATTGAACAGAATGAGATCTTGACTAAATTCCCTCTTGAATCTTGACGTAGTTGCAATACAATTATCAATATTACGACATCAATCCCTATTCGGACTCGGGAATCGGATATCATAACTTTGGCCGCTAATAAACCCATTCTATTCTGGTAAGAATCTTAAAGGTTATATACAGAACAACAAACCAAAGATCAAACTTTTGCATAGAATGTTAGTTCTTATCGAAGTGAAAAAATTAGAACATAATCACTATGTCAACGATAAGTCAAACAATTCATGTCTTAACTCTTTAACTACTCTCTTATTGTATTGGTTGAAAGGAGAAAAGATTGAAAGAGAACTAGAAAACCAACGAGACAACACCTAAAACTTGTGGCGGTTGAACTCTACCACTACCATGGAAGAAGAAACTCAAACACAAAACAACCAACAGCAAGTCCTAAAAGTCTTAGAAGCTCTAAAACAAATTTCTCAAGATCTCAAAAACAAACCCACACAAAATATCAACTCAAATTCCATTAAATCTATTAGAACTTGAAGCTTGAAGGAGAAACTATTCTATTCAATTGAATGCACGAGACGGGACCCTTCAAATCCCTCCCATTTCGGGACTTCCAGCGGTAACAAATCAAACAAGTAACATTTTGAAATCCCTCGGCAAAGAGATTGATATCTAAAAAAACAATTTAACCCTAAAAATAGCTCACAAATCAGAAAGCAAAACACACCCATGCCTTGAAATTCTACATAATACCAAAAAAAAAACAAAAAAAAAACGGAAGAGTAGAACCTAACTTCAAATCACCAAAATCTGTACATGCTTGAACTTCATAGAGTTAGGTCAACAATATCAAAATTAAACAACAATACTAGTAAATAGATCGAGATCGATATTTATACACGATGATAATCAACTATCGAGATTTGATTTGATAACAAAATTGATTTTGCATTCTAGGTTTAGGAATTTTTAAAGTTCTAGAGGATCGTGATTTCTAGGTTTTGAGAATAAATCGAGATTTCTATGTTTTGATCTTGAAATTCGGAGTTTCCATTTGTGGTTTTATTGTGAGAGAAGGGTTTTGATTCTACAAATTTTGTGTTTCTGAAAGAGGAGAAGGGTTTGTTTCTGAAAGAGAAGGGTTTGGTCGTTCTGAGAGAGAGAGAGAGATGAGAATAAAGAAGTTGAGTGAAATAAGAGAGAGAGAGAGAGAGAGAGAGAAATAAATATGTCGAAAATATTTTGTGTTTCAAAAAATTGAGAAAAAAAATTAATGTGTGGTGAAAAAATGAGAGGGATGATGATTTTGGTGAAAAGTTAGAGGGAAAAATTAGAGGGAAAATTTTTGTTGATTTAAGTTTAGGAGGGAGGATGATTTTGGTGAAATATTGAGAGGGAAATGGTTGAAATTTTAAGATTTTCTAAAAAAAAATAATAATAAAAAAAAAAAATGAGATTAAATAATTAATCTCATTTTACATGTTGCCAACGTTTTTACATGTTACACAAAACGTTGGTCTATTAATTTTATTTAACTTATTCTTATTATCTATTTAGACCAACGTATTTTTCGGGGTGCAACGGATATTGGCGCTGCACAATGGAGCAACGCCAATATCCGTTGCACCCCTCAAAACGATATGTTGGAAAATACAGGATATGGTGTAGTGGGGATTCAAGAGGCGTAAGGAACGCGACTGTACCTTTATCGGTGTGAGACTTGGTTAGGTCTCAACAACATTCTAGTCCGAAGTTTACTTATAGTAGGCTAGAGTCTGTAGCGGCATACATTGTGGTGTTCAAATATGGACTAGGTCCCGGGGTTTTTCTGCATTTGCGGTTTCTTCGTTAATAAAATTTCTGGTGTCTGTGTTGTTTATTTTCCGTATTATATTTGTTTATAATTGAAATATCAAAGGTTGTGTGTAGTTCAATCATAGTTGATAATTCCGACCTTGTTTTTTGGATATGACTTGATTGACTCTTGGACATTGGTCTTTGGTACCATCCGAGTTATTCTCATAACAATTAGTCTCACAGATTTCTATCTAGTTGATTTAGTGATTGTATTGAGAAAGAGATAAAGCTCTTTGATATCTTTTTTGATTGAGTCTCATTTTTAAGTTGGTGCTCTCGGAATTATATTGGAGTTTACTCCATATAGATTGCCGAATGAAATAGTTGGGTATGGTTGTTATACCCCCGCGTTTTCAATCTTATCCAGTCATTTCCATGTGTTATGACACATATTAGTTTTGTTTCCAAAATCAGGGTAGTACGAGAAAACCAAAAACAAAAAAACAAAAAAAAAAAAAAAGAAAACAATACGTTCGGTTACGTCGCAAAAAATTTCGGTTACGTCGAAAAATAGTTCAGTGACGTCGTAAAAAGTTCGGTTATGCCGCAATTTTTTTCTCCTAACCGAACTTTTCTCTGAAAAAACCTATATATTGAGTTCGGTTACGTCGCAAATTTTTTTCCTAGACAAACTCCTAGTTCGGTTACGTCGTAATTTCTTTCTCCTAACCGAACTTTTCTTTGAAAGAAAAAAACTCCATTAAGCCGAGTTCGGCTACTGTGTTTCGAAACGTTAAGCCGAGGCTGCGATTGCGAATGAGTTCGGCTACCTGTTCTTCAGATGTCATAGCCGAACTTTTTTAACCAAACCAAAATCAATTTGTAAATTGTTCATTTTTAGGATGTTTTGGTCAATTCAAGCACCATTAACTAAATTTGAAGTATCCGTAAGTACCCAAAACATCATACTCTTGTTGTGGTTCTTAAAGAAAAACATATAACTTTTTTTCTTCCAAAACCCTTATATTCTTCTTCTCCCTCTCAATAATTCTTCTTTTGAAAAAAATCAATTTATTAATTAACTCGCTAATCATCACACTAACTTAATTAGAAAGGGTAATTTTGATACTAAAATAAATATATGGATAAGGGGTGACTCAATATTACTTCTAATATCATACAAAAAATGAAGAGTAGTCCCCCTTCATTTTTGAGTAGTGCCCAAAAAACGGTTCTTGTAAAAGGCCTGGATACCATGGTCCGTTGTAAAACGTTGGACTTTGGCAGGCGAAGTCGCTAGTGTGCAGGCCCAACTCTGTCTTTAAAAGTAAACATAACTAGAGTTTTTCTTTTCCCCTTTCGGAAGCAAGATATCTAGTTACAGAAGAGAAGTAAAATTCTCGTATAACCTTTATCCTTAAACCCTAGTTCCGTACTTGCAAGCAATAATGTCAAGCCTTCCCCAAGAGATTGAAGAAGCGATTTTATTAAGGTTACCAGTGAAACCCCTCTTACGTTTCAAGTCCGTATGCAAGAGTTGGTATTCATTACTTTGTAGTCCTAAATTTGTCAACCATCACCTTAATCTTACCAGAAAAAATCCTAGACTCATGGTCATATATGGTAACCTATGGGACGATAAATATATATTTCATTCCGTAGATTATTCATCCATATTATCAGCATCATCATCGACAACATGCAAGTGTAAAGGACTTGTTTTGATGGATGATCCCGTGAACGGAGAAGCTATAAGTTTAAGTAGTCTTTACATTCAAGTTTTGGGATCTTGTAATGGTTTGCTTTTTATACGTGTCAATGCCAAAGAAATTCGTACACTAAATATTTGGAATCCATCTACTAAAGAATCTCAGAAAATTGTATTACCAGTTTATTGGCGTGATAGTAAAGCTTATGGGTTTGGTTACGATACCAAAATAAGTAAGTACAAGTTGGTACATATAGCACGGGATGAAGTTTATGCATGCACAATGGAACCAAATTATACTTGGAGAAGAGTCACTAAAATCCCTTATATGTATTTTAATGCATGGGCAGGTTTGCTTTTGAATGGTGTTCTTCATTGGTTGGTCACCCAGGGATCATCCAAAGCCATAATTACTGCTTTTGATATTAGCAGTGAGAAGTTCATGAATATGCATTTTCCAGAAGACACTCAAATACCATATGGAAATGGTCGTTGTTATCTTAGAGTGTTGGGAGATTTCCTTTGCTTAGTTTGTGGTGTCCCTAATGTTCAAGTTGATGTATGGGTCATGCAAAATTACGGGGTGACAGAATCTTGGACCAAGCAATTCACCACTACTCAAGTAGAGATTACAATACATCCTTATTCTTTAAAGTTCTATTGGTCTTTCGAAAATGGTGAGATTCTAATACAGACTCTCGATGGTTTCGGTTTATACAACCAAGAGAATGATAGTGTTAGGTTGCTGAAGGTCAATGGTCCGGTTGATAGTTGTTATTCTATGACATCGGAGAGTTACGTGGAGAGCTTAGTTTCACTGACTTGTAATTGATGCACTTAGCTTCATCGAATTTCGGTATATTTTTATTCTCTGGCATAATCCTGTGAAAATGTTAAAGAGGACTATATTCCCTTTTATTTTGTTCCACTGCAGCTCTGTAGGCAACGTATCAGCTTTACTCACCTATTTTTCTTGTTTGGTTTTTGGGTTTGTCATGCATGAATTCTCCATTTTTCGACGTTTATACTTTATATGTTGATTTCAAAAATATTTCACGGAGTGGGCAACATGTATTTGAGTCTACTTCCCATTAGCAATACGAGATTATTAAGGCAGCATAATCATAGCGATTAGAGATCTTGAAGAGCAGTTATTAAGCTTTAAACAGAGCAATTATTTAAAATAGAGCAATATGCCAATGCTCCACAACTGAGACATCATAATCAACTACTTCTATAATCATAATGGTTTGATTGAGGTGTGAATGATTTCGAAGTATATTCATCTGAAAATATAGAAGATTCGTGGCAGACATACCTTCATGGTCACTTTCGGAAGAACGTACGTATAACTAGTATACCAAATCAGTGGGTTAATTGGTGTGCTTGCTTGTAGTTGTAGAGGCTAACACCAACAGGCTAGCACAACAATCAATCTCCTGATCAGTGCGCGGGGATAGTGAGCCTTTGAGTCACTCTTGACTAAATTTCCCTTGGTCTAAGCATTGGACAGTCAACCAACAAAAAGATCAGCAATAACTCCAGGAACCCAAATGAGCATAATTACTACTTAAGCCTTCCCTTTTAAATATATATGAATCAATAAAATTATTTACCGATCAAAAAAAAAAAAAAAAAAAGAATCAAAATACATTCTCGAGTTTGAGATCTTGAATTAATCATTGCACTTACTCGCTTACGTGGTTGATACCCCAAATTCACATTATACATTAACTGAATCTTTGTTAACCTCTTCTTTCAAAGTACCGAAAGAAAGAAAAGAAGAAAAAACGCCTACAAGTAACATGGAAAATTTCAACTGATTCGGTCAATGTGATAAAGACCTACATTACAATCACTTGGTGAGGAAATTGCCATTTGAATTCTTTATTTGCCTATAATTCTTATTATCAAAGCTACCTGCATCGGGTACATAATTGATGAGAACTTGATAGGATAGAGTGAAAAAAATAGACTAATCCGTTCCAAAAATAACAGTTTGAACTCATCTGTAAATTGATCCATCACTATTTTGTTCTGCACTGATAGTCAGCTAAACTAAAGTTGAAAACATACATATCGTCATACAAATGGTATAAACAAGCTTCAGAGTTCAGACTACAAGCTAATATTTTGTGTTAGGTAACAAATATTAACTGAGATCTTCATTAGTGCCAAACTTGAAACTGTTAATCTAAGAGATGGTGGAGATAACATACTGAACACTATTGCCGTCATATGATTATGTTAGAACCTATTTTCCAAATTGATTATACTAGTGTGTCGCCCGTGCTTTGCACGGGCTGAAGTCAATTAACCCTCCTTAAGTGTCATTCAATTTAGGAGATCTGAAATATGTTCATGTGAGGCTGATGATAATAAAGACCCCAATATGTGTGTATTCCTTCCCGTTCTGGTGTGCCAGGGCTAAGACATTCCTTGGTTAAGTTGAAAACTAAGCATGGTTTTCTTTTTATATATCATCATTGACATTGTTGTCTTTTGCTTCCTTTTGGTTGTATTTTACTACTGTCACAGCAGCAGTTAGGACTTAGGAGTGTATCTTATGCATGAATAAACAGAACATACCAAGCAGGAATGAGACTTACTCTTCTAGGTTGTAAGCCATCCTTAATAGAGTTGATTAGCAAACGGTCTAACAAAATTATAACAAACATACTGATCTTTTCAATTTTCTTTAATAGAGTTTATTAGCAAAAATGCTCCTCTTAGTGTACCCTGATTTCCTTAGCCAATCACGATGCTCACATCCAAATTGCACGTAAAGAGGGTCGCTCCTTATCTCCTGCAACAATAAAAATAATAAAATATTCAATGACATAATCATAATGAAGTATATAGTGCACACACACTGTATTTTTTGGCATAATATATATTACAATGCTATATGTTGAAGAAGCCGGCTCCTTGAAAGAGTAGAAAAGGAAGATATTAGATGTTAGATTCATGTTCCCATCATCATTACGAAGCCAACAGTATGAATTCAAGGCAATCCCTTGCAATAATTTAATGATTCTGTACCCTGCTCTACTTTTATTTGAAGAACTTCGAGATGGAACTGTCTTCGATAGCCCTCCATATCCTTTAAGTTCTTCCTAAATCAAACATGTATCATAACACAACTTTACTTACAAAGAGAAAGAGAGTATGCGATAAGGAAAAATCCCTATTAACCTCACTTTCATAATCATAATATTCAAGAACAATTAACAGGAAACTTTCTTCTCTCAACATAAGAATTCACTGAGTATCGTTAACTTGACCTAGAACCCATCTCAATATTAACTTTTAGTGCAATGAAACAAACACTCATTTCATGGATATTCGTTTTCATTAATAAAACAGTGGTTTCCGGATATGTAGGTGACAACCAAGTTGGATCAACAAATATTTCTCTAGGAATTGTATTCACTACCTCTTTTGGCTGTGTTGATAGCACCATTTTTTGTTGTGGCCGCAAGTGAGAAGTATCAAGATCAAATAACAAAAAATAGAAAAAAAAAATATAAGCGCCCAAATGATAAGCTCTGTCATCTTACAACAACTAACTCTTATTCATGCTTCAGTCTGAATGCAGTATCAACTTTGCCATTTTTAAAGTCTTGTTATACAGAGTGGAAACCCTTTTAGGTTTCTGGAAAACAATTAGGTTTACTTTTTGGTTGATATTTGTCTTAAAGAGCATTTATATACCCCAGTCTCCAAAATTAGTTTGTATAATCCATTAATTGTCGGAACCCCTGAAAAAGGATGACAATTTTGAAACAAATCAAAAAAAATAATAAGAAAACTAAAAGGAGACCACAACCGGATCATCAACTGAATTAACGTCTTGATACGACATAATTTGACTCAAGGAAGAGACTGTTAACATGTAATTACGGTGCCATTGAGAGCCTTCTTCATATGCTCAATGGCCCTCTCCCTTGTTGGAGCCTAAACAATAACCTGAAATAAAAGAAAAAAAAAAATATATCCTATGACTTTGGCAAGAAAATCACAATTGTAACCGAAAATTTATGACCTTGATATGGGAGTGAAAAAGTGGTAAAGCAATGTATATTACTCAATAAAAACAAACATGGGCGCAAAAACTCGTGAACTTTTATAGATAGCAAGCAAGGATATAATGGCTATATATGGTCATGGTTAAACAGAGGCGAGGAGGAAGAATTCAAAAAAACACCTCAATTATATTACCTTTCCGAGTTGGGGTTTATAGCTTAGGAAACCACACAATCGGGATAGACATGGATACCCATCCTTACAAATGGCTATGGTCATGTGTTGCTATCCTCCCTAATCAAAAAATTAAGAAAATATTAGCTTAAAGAGAAAGGTAATCAGAATTCTTGTGATGCGACTTAACTTAAGCTATCAAACCAATAAAATAAATCATAACAAAAAATTAATTATGCATACTTATCACCAAACAAAGGAACTCCAGAGATGATATTTTCATGTTATAAACTTTACATATATGATAGTACTCTTGCATTCCATCCCACAATTCATTGACCAAAGCATTTATTAGCATATTTTTGTTCGTTGCCATTTTCACATAAGAATCTACGATACTTGTAGTTGGGTGTTTAATCCTAGCATCATTTGCAGTAAACACGATGAGAAGATTACATTGAAAATTTAGGGAGGTAAACATCGATGAGAAGATTACCTTCCGCTTTAATCTTAACATCATTTGCAGTAATTGAGCTTTATCTTTTAGAATCCTTTCAAGCCAATTGTAAAACCAAACACTAACCACAGTTAACAAAAAGAGGTTACTGTTAATACCATCGAACTCATAATAATTAACAATCTCCAAACTCGACTTCCATTTTGCTATCAAGGCCATAAAAAATCCCAAACTTGATGTTAACTACCACTTGTAACCTCAAAGAGAACCATTTCTGTCAAGTAATAATCATCTAAATGTCAATAACCACTTCACTACACTATTATTTGGTGAGCTGGAAGGCGTTACACAATATAGATCATGATGTTGCGTTAAAAGTGAGCCACATTCAACTAACACTCTCTAATTAACAATACAACTATGGAAATATTCCAAACGATAGTCTATTATTCGATGCAATCAAACGAAGAGTGACTACCTATCTCTCTAATAATCTAAAACTAATGAGCAATATCACCAAACTGTAAATAACAATCGAATTGAATCAAAAGATTTTTCCCTAATAAAAAGATACCTCACCCGTTTGTATATAAAAATTATGCGCCCGAAGTCCACCACCGCCGAAAAACAACCCACCAGAAACATCATTTGATGCCACTGGACAATACCGCTCAAGCATAATTGAACTTACTTAGTTACATCTGCCAACAAAACATCGCGAAATAAAAATAAAAATATGGCTGCATAAGAAGTATTTTATCATAACTATAGAACTATAGAAACACTATGTTAGCGATAGATGTTACATACCTGCAAGTTATTTGCAAACAACTATCTTTCTTTTCAACAAAATACTTAGCAACCTGCATTTCATCTCCCATTATTTTCTTTTCTTTTCTCAGATAGTTTTATCGACAACATGTATTCTTGCCCCCCTCCTCTCTTTAGGTCCTGATAGTCATTCCCTGCCATCTCAGAATTAGAAATTCAAGTTGCAGAGGTTTAACCTAAACCAAAAAATCCAATTATTAAGCAATTAAATCACAAACCTAAAAAACTAATAACATTTTCCCAATTGGTAGTAATAAACTAATAATAGTAGTAACTGAGCAAAGAAACAAATCAAAACCAAAAATTAAAAATAAAATCAATAAAACATTAATTGGTGAGATATTACAATCAAAGAACTGAAAAGGGAGAGTCTATACATGCCATCTGTGACAATCAATCGGCCAATTTCACCAACAATTGTAAAAGTAACCTCATTAATCCTTTGAATTTTATTGAATACCGTTCCAACAATTTTAACCTAATCAATAATAGGCATAATGCCAACACCAGATCAACAAAAAAAAAAAGATTAATTGATTGCAAATGGGCTTTACATTGTTGACACGAACACCACAGTAATGAAATCACTTAATTGATTAAGTGTATATGATAACCAACCTTGAGAATCTCGATTCTGTATCTGTATGAAATGAAAACGAAATTGATTAACTATATAGGGTAACCAACCTTGAGAATCTCGATTCTGTATCTGTATGAAATGAAAACAAAATTGATTAACTATATATGGTAACCAACCTTGAGAATCTCGATTCTGTATCTATATGAAATGAAAACGAAACCCTAAGTAAGCTAACAATAACAAATAGTAAAATTGTGTAAGAGAAAACGGTTTATTTAATTCTTTTACTTACTTTGGCTGGAGAAACACCATATGCGGTGGATTGAGTTGCATGAGAAGGAGGTATAAATCCACCGGCAGAGAAGGCAGATGCAACACAAAAATCACCCAAATCAATCAATTAAAATTGTGTTAATCACCAAATCAAGCATAAAACACGAAGAAAAAGAGGGAGAGAGAGAGTTGACAAAGACTTATGAATGGAAGCGTCAGAAGAAGATGGTGGTGAAACATGAGTTGGTGGTGGCGGGAGGTGGAAGAAAAGATGAAGAAGTTAGGATTTTGTGTAAAAAGCGGTATTGCATCTTAGAAAGTGATTCAGTACTTATTACCTACCCATTTTATTTTGCAACGTAAATCCTTGATTCCTATTGGTTGGGGGCCAGGAGCTCTAGAATTCAAGCTTTTGGCCTAACTTTCAATGAGAGGCCAGCAATTTCTACTCAAATTATATATACTCAAATTAAAACCGTGTTAATCACCAAATCAGGCATAAAACACGAAGAAAAAGAGAGAGAGAGAGAGAGAGAGAGTCGACAAAGACTTATGAATGGAAGCGTCAGAAGAAGATGGTGGTGAAACATGAGTTGGTGGTGGCGGGAGGTGGAAGAAAAGATGAAGAAGTTAGGGTTTTGTGTAAAAAGCGGTATTGTATCTTAGAAAGTGATTCAGTACTTATTACCTACCCATTTTATTTTGCAACGTAAATCCTTGATTCCTATTGGTTGGGGGCCAGGAGCTCTAGAATTCAAGCTTTTGGCCTAACTTTCAATGAGAGGCCAACAATTTCTACTCAAATTATATATACAATGGGTAAGAAGTTAGCTCCTAGTTTCTGATCCTAAACAAAACAACAATAACATAAGACATGGTAAGAAAATCTATGTAAGTGTGAGATTTAATACTATCATACTCCCTCTCACAGAGTTGGGCTAAGATGTGAGATACTATGTGACAAAGATTAAGGCGTATAAGATACTCACGTAATCTTTTCTTTCTTCTTCTGTCCTTGATATCCTCTTCTGAACTACTTCATTGGAGTCTTCATCTTCTTCTTTGTCATCATTAACGCCACCAATGCTCATATCGGTAATCCTACGCTTTTACGCAATCTCATTAGCACACATTCGCCACCACTTTGCAAGCGTAAAGCATTCATAGTTGATGTGTCCATACTCATATGCCGACCTTCTTGTGAACGAATTTGAAATTTAGTTTCCTTATTTCCAAATCTAGTTTTCTTCTTTTAAGATCCATATATTCTTCCACATAACAATTATATTTATCGAATGCTTTATAACTCTTTTGAGGACTTGTTTCCAAAGCTCCATTAACTGAATTGGGCCTAAAAGGAAATCCTTTTGCACTCCCTGCCTCCTCTTCCTCTTCTCCTTCTTCTGAATCATCATAATCATCTTCGGAGTCCCCTCTTTCTATTCCACCAACATGAGCACCTGAATTAATACCATCACAGTCGATTGTTTTTCCGCTTATTTGCATGGAGTGCATAATTAATGAGAATTCATAAAATAGAGCGAGAAGATTAATAGTTTCGATTTGTAAGGATTGGATGTAGTATATTTTGTTAAATCAACCGATAAATGGACAGACCAGAAAAGAAAACACATACACAAGGTACATATGTCATAAATAAGCTTCCAATAGTTACTAGTCTCACAATCTACTGTCTTTAATATCAAAACCGAATTGAACTGTTCAGCAACACCGAGCCTGAAACTACTAATTTGAGGAAAAAATGGAGAGAACATGTTTGATGTGACTCAATAATGTTGTAGAAAGTGGTAGTAAGGTTGTCGTTCACTCGGACTTGATGAAATCGATTCTAGGATTTAATAAAGAAAAATAATAAATATAAAGAATATATACAATTTATGTCACAAGATGGAGAGAGTTACTGGGATTCAGGATTCCGCCAAACTCATAACAAAAGGTTCAAATATTAATTCTTTTAACAATTATAGCTCAACAAATAAAAACATGGACTCTTATTTTTGCCAAGGTTGATTCTCAAAATATTAGTAATAAATCGTAAGCATGGGACATCAAACATTTAAGCAAGCATGACCCATCTAATAAAATAGTAACTAATTTAATCAAATCATAATTCAATTTTTAATCAGTGCGAAGTCATAAAAATAATTAATTAAAATTACCCATGTATGAAATTCGTCTTCCTCAGTCGTCCCAGTGATGGGTTCTAGCTCATCATGTTGGAAACACGCTCAAAATCCATTTTTATTGCTCAAAGGAGGTGTACAAATGATGAAAAGGGAGAAAAGATAAAAAGCTTGATTTGTAACGGTTTTAATTGTTACAAACGGATATTACGAGAAAACGATACATGTAAAGTGTTGATGTTCTTTGTTGATTTAAGTCCGCCCCAAAACTACGACCCACATATGCGAGTCATTAACCTTTGTTGAAGAGCAGCGTGCTGAGTATGCATTCTTCGTGTTCTTGACTCATGCGATGAGAAAAAAAATTTCTGCAACTTGATTCTCAGGCTCTGTTGAGGATCTATACATCCCAAACTCTCTGTAACTCTTCTATGATATCCAATAGCTTCTTTTATACTGAGCAGGGGCAAGAAATCTCGACAATAACTCCTCAAAATTTCTGCCATAGCTCGACTTGGTGAATAATATCTTCTCGCGAGTATTTTCTTCCATTTTTAGCTCTTCCACGCGTATATCTGACTCTTGAATATTCCTTATTTAACTCCTAAACTGCTGCTGCGAGACCAGCTCAATCCAAACACGTTCAAACACGCTGTAATCCCGTGTATTTCTTCCCCATGAACCGTCTTTGCCCTGTTTTGCTTTAATCCCACGATGTAGCCAATTCTAACCGAACCAAGAGCCCATACCATTACTGTTAGGCTCTAACGGAGTCGAACCATGAAGTTTGACAATTTAGTCTCCTTCTTTCATTCCCAAAAATCGACTCAAGAATACGCAGTGAAGAAAAATATTTCCGCCAAATTCCATTTTGAACGGTGAAGAAGAAGAAAGACCCTTAACTTTCTTTGTGGGGTCAAATAGCAAAGGGTTACCCCTTAGCAATTGGGTTACCCCTTATCCAAAGATGAGAGTCCGAATATCAAATGTCCTCAGGGGTGTTAAGAGCAACTTTTCGAGCCGAATTTTCCAAAAAATATTTATTTCCAAAAATATCTAAAAACACACAAAATACCATAATAAGGACGAAACGAGTGCAGGCAATACGAAACATTGAGGACAAATTAGACACATAAATGCGTCACATCAAATACCCCCAAACTTATTATTTGCTAGTCCTCGAGCAAATTTATTCTAGAAAATAAAAATCATTTGAACCCCTAGGTGGCCCTAGTGGCGGAGTGTTGTCTCAGGAGGGTTTACCGCAGGTGTACCCACAAAACCTTTTACTCAGGACCCTAGCTATCTACGCGAGAACCTTGGAAGGCACTAAAGAATCTCCTTGGTTGGCATACTTATTGACTACGGGAGGAAGTACCCGATGCGAAATTCCAATTGCTATATACGAGTTTGCACTCAAGCATACTAAAATTCATATAAAGTGACAGAGCTCTACTCGGATAGTTTCTGGACATCATAAACTAGGAGTCAACCAATCACATAGATAGATTAAGAAAATTGATGTAGAAAAACGTGGATGATGTTGACTAAGGTGAACCTATCCTAATGGGTGAGATCTTGAGTGCTGACTAATATCAACACACTTTGGCATATACAAGGGAACCCGTGATCGATAATCCTAACTCTAGGTCAACTCGGTGGCATATACAAGGGTACCGGTGATCGACTTTATTGTATTTATTAGGTTGGTCTAATGGTCCGGTCTCAATTTTTTTTTTTTTTTTTTTTTTTTTTTTTTTGAGTATCTCGGTCACTCTATTTCACCCTAGCAATGGTAAAGAGAAAAATAAAAGAAGTGATCGGGATTCTATCGATGTTTCCATCACGAGGATATGGCGAAACTACCATGTTTTGTTTTTCTAACACCTGAGCTCTGTGCTTCTATGAATAGACTCTTTAGATGTTTCCATCTAATCAGATTGGTTCCTCAACTCCTACAACCAAAATGCTTCCATCCACTTAGATTGGTTAGTTCCATCCTTAATAAGCATAAATTTCTAGGCTCTGGAGTTTATTTATTGCAACTAACAAAAAGTTTCTCCAGTTCCATACCCCCAAACTTAAATCTAACATTGTCCTCAATGTTCTAAAGATGAAATTAAAAGCATGAACAATGAGAAATTGTCACCACTTGAAGAGTAAGGAAAGATATTACCGTGTTGCAAGAGCATGGGTTACCTCCCAAGAAGTGCTAAGTTTAAAGTCTTGACCCGGACATTGGAAAGGATTAGTCACCTCGAAGAATCATATAGCAACAAAACGGAATAACTGCGGGTCATCTGGATCAAAAAGTGCTAACCACAAGAAGAGGAAACTGCCACAGACCAGGAAGATATCCAACACACCCTTATATATTGTTTTGTTTAATAGAACTACATCTAGTTGTGGTTCGGGTTTAGGCTCTATAAAAGGGTCTAAATAAAATGTTTTCATGGGTTTGGACTTCCTCAAAAGAAGGATTCTTAAGATCAGGTTGTAGAGTCGGAAATACTCGGTTAAGAACTTAGAAGCACATAACAATAACTTTGAATAATTGAGGATCCTCTAAGTCAATCGGTTTTGACTTACAGTGACCACAATAAGATTGGTGGTCTTCCTTAAGCAAATGTGTCGACCCTAATATCCTAAAGTAATTAGGTTTAGTCTCAAAACTTAATAATTGACACATACGAAACTTATACGTTCCCACAATTGGAAGGAAGGTTTTTGGTGGGAAAACAAAGTCAATCGTGGTATCATAGCACAGGTTAACCACATCAACCGAGAGGATGGGTTTCTAACAAGCTGAACTTCTTTATGGACACAACTAGGTTCGGAAAAAGTGTATAAAGATAATCTTTTTAAATGGTTGAGGCACATATGTCAAGCCCCAAGTTAGGGACTTTTCTAAGAGTTAAAGCACATGGAGAATGATAATCACCCCAAACTTAGAGTTTTCAGTGTCTCTAGAAAGACTAGTCACAACTTCCCTAATTTCAAGGTCATATGATTCCTGAAAATGGTCAATTGATTCTTCTAAGTCAGGTACATCCTCACTCATCTCTACGAGTTCATTTTCTTTTTCTAAGTCCATTGTTTCTAAATCGCTAGACTCAAAATATACTCGTTCCTCTAAACCATCATTGGCTTTGTAATCAAAAGGAAATACTACATCGTCTAAAACGGGGGTATCTCTAGTCAAATCCTCATCCTTTTGAATAGGTGAATAATTATTAAAATTATTTGGATTTGAACTAGAAATAATATTATCGTTATAAAGCTCAATTGGGGTAACAATTTCCTGATCACTATGCCTATTTATTTCAAATTCTTCATCAACACTATCCTCATCATAATCATTATAATAACATGAAAATGGTTGAACGTCATCTACACAAGCAGTGTTACCAATTCTAACCTCGTCATCCTAATTATAAAAATTGTCCTCATTTTCACGGGTGATATTGGAAAGAATGTATTGGCAATCAAAAGTAATTGAGCAATTCTTTCTTAGTCTCTAACTCTAACCTACGTGTTGTCTCAGCAAACTCACGTGTTGACTCAGTTAACTTACACGTTGACTCAAGTATCCTACGTGCTTCATCTAGAGAAGAGGAATTATAAGAATTTTGCTCGTATGACCGGTATTCATGTGAATAGTAATTGGGCTCACCATGGTATGAGCCATAATCTTCAAAAGGTTGGCGTTCCCAACCACTATTCAAACTCTGGTCATAAAAAGAGTGATGTCCATATTCTTGATTGGATATTCATATTCATTGTGATGGATATTATAATACCAGTTTAACATCCTAACTCGCAAAGGAATTCTACACAAACACAAACAAGGCTGACTCGACCACGGCAAACCTCTGATTTCTAGCAAACAAAAAGCATGATGGCTCCACTTAGATTGTTTTCGAGACCAGCTTCTAATCCTTCAAAGGGAATTCGTTACAATGCGAGCAAACCCTCTGGAATCAATCCGAGTTTAAGTAAGTTGAATAGAGGCGAGGAAAGCTGCGTGGAGCTTTGATACCCAAGGCCTCACCGCATTACAAGGCGGCGCAGTCACGCATTCAACTCACAGAAACCATCATGAACTTCGAAGTATGCTTAAAGAGTAACCAATATTTTTCGAATTATTTTCCTATTAAGCTCGTTACCCTATCGGTCTCGTTTTAGTCAAAATTTTAGGCTTAGGTTCGTGTTTGGTTTCGTTTTCCTAAGGCCGGCAAGAAGAGAACGGTGATGAAATCCGAACCCTTATCTTGTATGGCCATTCCTTGCCCTTTACTAGGAATTTAAAGCAGCCGTTTTCAATACCTCAACATATATGCATACAAAACCATCCAGTAAACCCGCTGACAGGGGATTCGCGGGTGTTTAGAATTCTTACCTCCCTTTCCAGACGGGGGATGAACCGTTGAGGTCGACCGGGCCACAACTCTTATGTCATGTACGAACCCGAGGGGCCGAGGTGATATCGTAATCACCGTCCTTCCCTGTGCAGTTTATATTTAAATTACCCTTCCTTAAGGTTTAAAATTAATAATGTCCGATAGTCCAAAAATAAAGTCCAAAAATTAAAAAGTCCAAAAATAAAAATTACAAAAATAATTACCTAATTACAGTTTCTAAAAAAATAATAATAATAATTACACTATATACAAAATTTTCTTCTTCACTCCGTTCGGATCTCTCTTTTCTTTCCTATTTTGGCTTTGCTTTTCTTTTCGGCCACTTTCTCTTTTCTTTCGCTCCACTCCAAATCTGAAAGAAAACAGAAATACCAAAACGCGTAAAAAAGAACAAAAATAATAATAAACAAAAAAAAAAAAAAAAAAAAAAAAAAAAAAAAAAAACTAAAAACAAATCTATACACAAGTCCGCGTCGGCGGCGCCAAAAATTGATGTGACTCAATAATGTTGTAGAAAGTGGTAGTAAGGTTGTCGTTCACTCGGACTTGATGAAATCGATTCTAGGATTTAATAAAGAAAAATAATAAATATAAAGAATATATACAATTAATGTCACAAGATGGAGAGAGTTCTTTGGGATTCGAGGATTAGCCAAACTCATAACAAAAGGTTCAAATATTAATTCTTTTAACAATTATAGCTCAACAAATAAAAACATGGACTCTTATTTTTGCCAAGGTTGATTCTCAAAATATTAGTTATAAATCGTAAGCATGGGACATCAAACATTTAAGCAAGCATGACCCATCTAATAAAATAGTAACTAATTTAATCGAATCATAATTCAATTTTTAATCAGTGCAAAAGTCATAAAAATAATTAATTAAAATTACCCATGTATGAAATTCGTCTTCCTCCGTCGTCCCAGTGATGGGTTCTAGCTCATCATGTTGGAAACACGCTCAAAATCCATTTTTATTGCTCAAAGGAGGTGTACAAATGATGAAAAGGGAGAAAAGATAAAAAGCCTGATTTGTAACAGTTTTAATTGTTACAAACGGACTGTTACAGAGAACGATACATGTAAAGTGTTGATGTTGCTGTTGATTTAAGTCCGCCCCAAAACTACGACCCACAGATGCGAGTCATTAACACTGTGTTGAAGAAAGGCATTGATTTGTACATCTGTTCTTCGTGTTCTTGACTCATGCGATGAGAAAAAAATTCTCTGCAACTTGATTCTCCGGCTCTGTTGAGGATCTATACCTGTCCCAAACTCTCTGTAACTCTTCTATGATATCCAATAGCTTCTTTTATACTCGACAGGGGCAAGAAATCTCGACAATAACTCCTCAAAATTCTGCCATAGCTCGACAGTGAATAATATCTTCTCGCGAGTATTTTCTTCCATTTTTAGCTCTTCCACGCGTATACAGCTACTGAATATTCCTTATTTAACTCCTAAACGCTGCTGCAGAGACCCGGCTCAATCCAAACACGTTCAAACACGTTTGTAATCCCGTGTATTTCTTCCCGTAACCGTCTTGCCTGTTTGCTTTAATCCCACGATGTAGCCAATTCTAACCGAACCAAGAGCCCATACCAGCCTGTTAGGCTCTGCAGTCGAACCATGAAGTTTCGGCAATTTAGTCTCCTTCTTTCATTCCCAAAATCGACTCAAGAATGCGCGGTGAAGAAATATATTTCCCGCCAAATTCCATTTTTGAACGGTGAAGAAGAAGACAGCCCTTAACCAGTTGTGGGGTGCAAATAGCAAAGGGTTACCCCTTAGCAATTGGGTTACCCCTTATCCAAAGACGAGTCAAGAATATCAAATGTCCTCGGGGGTGTTAGAGCAACTTTTCGAGCCGAATTTTCCAAAAATATTTATTTCCAAAAATACCTAAAAACACACAAAATACCATAATAAGGACGAAACGAGTACCGACAATACGAAACATTGAGGACAAATTAGACACATAAATGCGTCTATCAATGTTCACTATCAAATACCCTGAAACTGCTAATTTTAGGGGGAAAATGGAGAGAACATGTTCGGTATCAAAAGGTAGAAGATGGTATTGAATTTAGAAAAGTTACAGACAAGCAAACAAGAGTGTCTGCATATAAAGCAGTAGCATAACAGAAAGATACAGGACTGACCAATAGGAACACAACAGATGTCACACTATGAAAGAGGGAAAACTAACCAATAAGGACAGTCCTAGGTGTAATAGTACAGATAAGAAAATTAACAACTATTACCCCCCTCAAGCTGAGTTGTTTGAGATGAGAAGGAATACTCAGAACATTCAGCTTGTTCTTTAGTAGAGCAAATCTAGGACCTAGCAATCCCTTTGTGAAGATATCTGCAATTTTTTCTATCGTCGAAATGTAAGATACCTTCAAAGTCTTGGCTTGCACTAGTTCTCTAACAAAGTGAAAGTCTAAAGCCATGTGCTTCATTTTACTATGGAAGTATGGATTGGCAGCTAATGACAATGAGCTGATGATGTCGCAGGATAAATTGGGAGGTATAATAAGAAAAATATGTAAGTCTTGTAATAGCTGACATATCCATACAAATTCTGCGGCAACCTGAGCTAGTGCCCTGTATTCAGCTTCATTTGAAGATCTGCAACTGTAGCTTGTTTCTTTGATGACCAGCACTAGTGGGAAATGGGGTTTTTTCCACCACGACCCACGACCCTCATACACGGTCAATTGACCTTTGACCGGTCAAGACCGTCAGGATATAAAAAAAAAAAACACGGAGAATAGATAAAGCAGCTATAACGGGTCGTATAATTTTTATTATTTTATTCCTAATTTTCAACCGATGCTATGACGGATGTGCTTAGTTTTTTCAGTGGGACCCACTTTCTGTGAGGTGTCTCCCTATCCTTATCATCTAACCTAAATCCTCGTCCTCGCTATTTCTCTTCATGCGCCTTATCTTCTCAATCTTCTTCTCTCCACCGCACCCCAAAATTGAAACTCGAAACTCAGAAGAAAAAAAACCCAGAAGAAATCACTTGAACCATTGCTCTTAATCCCAACCCCACAAAATCACCAAGTTCTCCAATAAACCCTATTCTAAATCTGTAACCACAGACTTGATCAAAGAGGAAGAAATCCATTCTTCTTGAACCATTTTCTTCTTTTCATCTTTACGGTTAAGGTTATTCCTAACCGATCTTCTTCTATTTTTTTGAGAGGGTTTATTTTTATACAACCTATGTTCAGATATGAAATAAAATTAGGGTTTTGATTTGGGGGTTTTAATTTGTTAGGGTTTCTGTAATTTGTGTTTGTAGGGATTTTGATTTGTTAGGGTTTCTTTTTTTTTTGATTGATTTTAAGGATTTTGATTTCAGGGTTTGTTGTTGAGGTTTTTCTCGTTTTATGCAGCAGAGAGGTAAAATTCTTTCACCCAATTTCTTCTTGATTTTTCTTTTCATCACTGCATGTTTAGTTTTTTTTTTTTTTGATTTTAGGGCTTTTTGATTACAGGGTTCACTGTTATAGTATTTCTTCGTCTCTACATCAAAAGGGTAATTCTCTTTTACTCGATCCAGTTTCCTTCCATCATTTTTTGGTTCAACTGGGTGTTTACCAGTTTTTGATTTCAGGGTAGTTGTGAAGGTTTTTCTCCATCTCGTACAAAAAGGGTACAACCAATCCAATTTATTGTTTCATCATGACTATATGTTAATTTGATAAAAAGTCAGCTGAAAAAAACAGTTGGTCCTACAAATATAAGGTGCAAATTTGATTCTCACCAAATGCTTATCTTGTTAACTGACTTCTGTAGGCAACAAGATGATAAACTGGATGATTTAAGTGAAATTGTGCAAAGAACTTAAGGTGTGGGGCTCCCTTTACACAAAGAAATTACATAGCATGTAGCATTTCTGATTGGCATTCTTTAGTTAAAGTTGAAATGCTTTCTTGGTTATAATTTCATTTGTTTGTTAACTATATTAGTCTCTTGCATGGAATTATTGAAAATTTATGGTGTTGTATGTGTTGATGTTGTCATAAAGACAAGCTTAAAAACATCTTGATTGTGCTATTGTATATTGTGTCATTATGATGTGACTCTGATTCATGTTAAATTATTTGAAATATATCTCAGGACTTCAAGAAGAGATGAATTGTTTTTTCTTTTTCTTATAGCATTTTTAATTGGTTTAGTGTTGATTTTTGATTGCATCTTAAGGATGGAGAAGTAGATGAAATTATGTGCGACTTTGATGAGCTCCGAGACTCTTACCAACTAGATTACACCTTGGTGAAGTTAAGAATATGCTTATTCAAGGTGGTGCTTTTTATATCTTCTAGGTTGAGGGAAGTTGATCTTGATATTCAAATGTTCTCTGAAATGGGTATCATTGATGTATTGAGTTCAAATTTTGATTCCATTATTTTTATTAAAATTTTCAGTTTGTTTATATCTTCTAGGTTGAATTTTAACGGGTTATATGTTATTTTTAGGGGTTGAATAATTGCTGATGGATTTAATATTGGTGGCGAAGTGTGTAAGTGGTGTTCGTGATGCTGATGGTGCTGTTAGCGGTAGTGTTGGAGGTGCATGTGTTGGTATTGTTGCTACCAAAAGGTGGTGGTGGTATCTTAATAATAACATAAACTTTGATGTAAGTGATGAATCTTGCAGATAGGTTAAGTAATTATGGATTTGTTGTTTTGATTACTGAGGTATATATTGGTTTGCTTCTAACTGGAAGCAAGTACACCTTAGGATGATGATGATAAAAAGATGATCGAAAATGAGATTTCGTTTTTGTTATTGTTTTTGGCGGTGTAGAGTTTCCCTTAAATGTTCGGCATTGTGTTAATATTGATTGGTCAATTGTTTTATTTTCATTGTTGATTACAACTTAAGGTCATTTTGGACATACGGATTGCATTAAAGTCTATAACATGTGTAGGCAAAGCAGACTCATTTGATTCTTGATTGATGTAATTGCTTATATCATTCTTTGGATGTAAGCTGATTGTGTTGTTTCATTTAATCAGTGCGCAGAGGGGAAAACCAATAAGAGAGCCAGGATTTTCCTTATTAACCGGGAGAAAACAAAGTATAAAACCTCTAAGTACCTTTTTGATGATTTTTGACCTACAAAGACATTATGAAGCTGCAGAAGTATAATACAAAGGTAAAAACTGATTACTTTTGTTTATTTGTTGCAATTCAAATTCTCCTGCCTTTCTGTAACTCACTTTAACTTGAAATACGTCATTCAACTAAAATAATCCAATTCATGTTCAATTTCGTTAGTTCGAAATATTCACTTATGAACCTTAGCATCTATTCAACTTCGTTAGTTCACAATATTCCCACAACTAATTATTGGGCTTCTCCTTGCTTGTTCTTTTCAGAAAAAGGTTAAGATAGATGGAGAGTATGAAGAAAATATCGAGGTAAACGTTGTACTACTTTTGTTTTCTATTGGAGACATCTAGGTGATTTTTTTTTCACTAGTAGTTATCATTTGTAACTTGTAGGCTTAGATGAAGACTACTCTGTTGAACCGATAAAAGTTGAAGGTCCTTTTGTGCCCTTCGATGTTGGTAATTTACAAAAACTACAGGATACCGTATCTTTAGTGCCCTGTGCTCTGAAGGTAAATTTAGCTCCTGATAATGTTATGCAGTGATGTTTTCCAGATGTTTGTCTTTTTGCCACTAGATGTTCACCAAATGTATCTTTTTTTCTTCGATTTTTGCTATTCTTCCTCACAGTGCCTCATATATAGTACATGTTATGGAACAGGGTGGCATCTTTTCTGTTTTAATTAGCGCAGTTGAGGTCTCGTTTCTACTTTGGATCTGATTGTTACTGGTGATGGGGTTTATACGAGAAAAGATGAATTGGGCAAGATTAATGGAATCGACTTGCAACATGTTTAAAATGGTTCAACAAATCTACTTCAAAGTGATATCCTCCAATGCATTTGAACTTTGTAAGACTAATTTTTCAATTATTCTTTGTGATGCTTGCTGGATGCAGGGCTGGGATTACACCTGTTCAGAAAAGGAGATTTACTGAAAAGAATAAAGAGATGAAGTGGCAGAAGCAGGGTTACAATTCTCAGTAATTTAGCTTTTGTGCTTATGCCAATCCACAGATGAAGGTTGTGAATCATTCCCGAGAATATTACAGTGCATGAAGTGTTTGGTGGTGGGGTGGTGAGTAATAATTGTGTTTTGTTCCCTAATTACCATCTTATTCAGTTCAGGAGTGTTGTTCTAGTTTTGAAAAGGACACAATTAGATGCTACCATTCTGCATTCCATCTTTAAAAAAAAAAAAGCCTTTGAAGCATCAACTCATGTTATTAGATATCTTCCCTTTCTAAATGCCTTTGCATATGGTTGTCAAAACTCAAAATCATCTAAGTGAGATAATTTTCCTTCATTGTTTTCAATAATTATCTTTTGTTGCTCTTTGGATTCTCCGTTTGTACTTTGGTCCATTACAATGTAACTGTTCTCAGAGCAAGAGCATGTTAGAAGTATAACAATGAGATAGTGTAGAGTTCATTTAAGACTCGGTAATGAAGAATTGTCATGCTAATATGAACCCAATCCTTGGTGTTGAGACCTCAGAGATGGGAATACTGAAAACCCCACCATTTCTTTCTCACATGTTTTGTTTTAAGGAAGCTTGGGTGACATTGCTGATGAATCTTATAATGTTTATTGTGTTATTGCATCAGGTCGGCACATGTTTGTTTTGCATTCTCTCATATATTAATTTGTTCGTCTGTCGTATTTATTGTGATGATGAAACCAAACATGCTAACAATATATGCTTAACTTATCTATGAGGAATTTGTGATATGATTAGTTACTAATCTTCACTACTTCGCACTTTTTATCCTCCATTCTGTATCTTGTGCTCGAGATATGTCAAGGTCGTGAATTAATGAACTAGTTACGTTTCATATACTTTCTTTGTGTCGTTGTGTCGATGTTGGACATAGGCAGATAAAGAGATTGACATCGTATTGGTTAGGATACCAACCTTTTATAGATCACTGTCGTCTCATGTTCAAGATTGTTAGAAATAAAGATGTATTAATTATGAATTGTATCAGGATTTGGAATAATGTGGAGAGTAGGTGGGAGAGCCTCCAATCCTAGATTTAGAAGAAGACGCAGCAAGGCTATGGAGCTTCACTGCCGATAGTTATAGTATATTTCTCATAGAATTATTGGTGCTTCATATATTTCTTTCCCTGTCAATTCTGGTAAGAATTACTCGATCCAGGTTTATTTCTTATGTTAGTGCAGCCTTTCATCTTAGCTGCTGGTGAGTAATCTATGTTTTGACGTTTGTTTATATACTGGAATATGATTTATTGATTTGTTTATTTTTTTTGAAGTTACTGGTGTCCTGCTTTACAAGAAGGCCACACATGAAGATTACTTCACAAGTATGTATTTCTATCTATTCCTATAAATATGATTACTTCACAGGTATGTCTCTCTATCCATTCCTATAAATATGATTCATTGATGTTTCAGATTATCAGTTGATGAATGATAAAGTTGCCTAAATCTCTGTTTTTTTTTTTCGGTTTCCCTCAGTGATAAAGTTTTCCAAATATCCATTTCAAGCTTTGATAATGTGCATGACATGGTTATTGTTTTTATAAGCATTTTCTTGAGTATTGTGACCTCCCCACGATGTCAGTGATAGTAGAACTTATTTTTATTGTGCGGGTACACCATTATGAAGTATGGGATAAGTTCTAAATCATCATCAGACTTTATCATTTTGTTGTTTAATCAATAGTTTACTAGTTCATCGTTTTGTAACCAAATTCTAGAACTTAGTTACCTTTCTTGTAAGGTTTACATCGGTCAGAACTCAAGATTATAATGATTTTTGTGTAATTTGAACCCAATGAATCAATGAATGTTAAATTGAACAAGTTTAATTTGATTCTCATTTGAATTATAATTTGAGTTTGATTTGATTCACATTTGAGTTTCATTTCAGATTTAGTCAGATTCAGTCAGGACAGACAGCCAATCTGAATCTGTTTTTTTTTTATATCAAGATCTATATCTATGACTGATTGAAGACAGTCATAAAGTTTTGACCGTTAAAATCGGTCGTTAATATAAGATTTTCAACGACTCCCAGAGACACGTCATAGTTGAAAAAGACGCTCAAACAGCGACCCTTTCTTCGACCGACAAAGCAAGACATAGATACGAGTTAAATGACTTGCTTTGTCGGTCGAAACCGGCTTGATTTCCACTAGTGCAGGAGATGGGATTGTTGCCAAAGAAAAGACAGAAACCAGAAGTAGACCTTCTGTCATCAATAAAACCAGCCCAATTAGCATCACTATATCCCTGTAATACCTGCAGTCCTTTGGAGAAGAATAAGCCATGATCCAAAGTACCCTTAACAAACCTTAGAATTCTTTTTGATGCAATCATATGAGTGGAAGTTGGTTGATGCATATACTGACAGACTTGGTTGACTGCAAAGCACAATTCAGGTCTAGTCCATGTAAGGTATTAAAGAGCACCAACCAATGATCTATATTCTGTAGGGTTAACCAAAATATCACCATCATGTGCACTTAATTTTTGAGTTGATGAAGCAGGTGTGGAACAAATCTTGGCACCAACCATGTTGAATTTATGTATAAGATCTATTGCATACTTGGTTTGGCTAAGAAACATACCAGAAGAATTCTTTTTTACCTCAAGACCCAAGAAAAAATGTAAATCACCCAAATATTTGATGGGAAACTGTTTGCTGAGTGATGTAATTAGAGTTGCACAGCTTGAAGCACAGTTCCCAGTGACAATAATGTCATCCACATAAATGAGAATCACAGTGATTATCTTGCCAGATATATGAACAAACATGGATGTATCTGCAGATGATGCTTTGAAGCCAAGAGCTAATAGTGCAGCTTGTAGTTTGTCATACCAGGCTCTAGGTGCCTGTTTAAGGCCATAGATAGATTTGTTTAGCCTGCAAACATAGTCTGGATGGTCCTTGTCCACAAAACCAGGTGGTTGTTGCATAAATACCTCTTCTTGAAGGTCACCATGCAAGAAAACATTGCTGACATCTAGCTGAGTAATCTTCCAGTTAAAGTGAACTGCTAATGCAAGAAGCAATATGATTGTGGTAGGTTTTGCCACCGGACTAAATGTATCATTGTAGTCTAGACCCTCTTGTTGGTGAAATCCCTTAGCCACAAGTCTGGATTTAAGCTTCTCAATAGTGCCATCTGCTCTTTGTTTCACTCTGAACACCCATTTGCATCCAACAACATTCTGGTTGGGAGAGGGAGCTTCTAGTATCCAAGTACCAACATCTTTAAGTGATGTGTGTTCAGTTACCAATGATTTTCTCCATTTTGGGTCTTTGTTGGCTTGAGTGAAGCAAGTAGGTGTGAGTGGTAAGTGTTTTTGAAGAATAGCAGGTGAGATAGGATGATTAGTGGCTAAGAACATTTTGGGTTTGAAGATTCCTGATTTACCCCTAGTTAGCATTTTGTGATCATTAACAATAGGAGGAGATAAAACAGGTGCAGGAATAGTATTTGTAGGAGCACTGATGGTTGGAAGTGAAGGGGAATCAGTGGATATATCATGAGAGTTTCCAGAGTTAAAAGTGTCTTGAGTAAGATTGCAATAAGTGGGTGAGGAACTAGTGACAAGAGTAGAATAAGGAAAGATATGTTCATTGAAAACTACATGTCTATAAATATAAACTCTCCCTGAAATTGGTTCTAGACATCTGAAACCTTTTTGCTTGTCACTATAACCAAGAAATACACAATGGAGGCTTCTTGGAGCTAGTTTGTTAGGTGTATATGGTTTTAACCAAGGAAAGCATGAGCACCCAAAGCACTTGAGATTTTCATAATTGAGCTTTTTGTGAAATAGTTTTTCAAAAGGAGATTGAAAGTTGATAGACTTTGTAGGTAATCTATTTATAATGAAATTGGCAGTGAGAAAGGCATCAACCCAAAAAGACTCAGGAAGATGTGCTTGAATTAGAAAAGTTCTACCAATATCTAGCAGATGTCTATGTTTGGCTTCTGCAACTCCATTTTGTTCAGAAGTGTGGGGAAAAGTAATCTCATGCTTAATGCCATGAAGAGCAGTGAAACTAGCAAGTTCAGAGTTGATAAACTCCCCACCCCCATCAGACCCGATGGTGCTAATATTTAGAGATAAAAGATTTTCAATTTGAGCTTTAAAAGTGTAGAATACAGATTTAAAGTCAAATTTAGCATATAATGGAAAAAGCCAGCAGAATTTAGTAAAATCATCTATAATGTTGACATAATATAGATAACCACTATTAGATAAAACTGGAGAGGGACCCCAAAGATCCATATGCAAGAGTTCCAACGGTCTAGTAGTGATACTAGAGGAAAGAGTAAATGGCTGTTTATGGGATTTACCCAATTGACAAGTCTCACAAAATAAAGGTTGTTTTATTACAGACTTATTATCTAAAGAATTACACACACTCTGTAGTGTTTGAAATGAAGAATGTGCAAGTCTCTTGTGCCAAATATCTGAGGAGATAGACTTGATGTGAAAGGCCTTATTGTCTTTAAGAGTAGTGGAGAAATGAATTGTATAGAGTCCATTAAGCTGAGGGCCCTGCAGCAGAATCTTCCCACTGTGAAGATCCGCACGCAGAATAACCAATGAGATAAAAAGGTTATAGTGCAGTGATTATCTGTGGTAAATCTATGAACAGACAGAAGCCTAGAGGAAGCACTAGGAACATGGAGGATATTCTGTAGGGAAAATTGCCCTAATGGAGTTTTAAAAACAGAGTTACCAATGGAGGAAATAGGCATACCTTCACCACTTGCAGTTTGTATGTATTCATAGCCATCATAAGAAGTATAATCCTCAAAAGGTGCATTAGTTGGTGACATATGTTGATTTGCACCACTGTCAGCAAACCATGGGTTTTCTCCAAAAATACTAGCAGCAGCTAGCATAACATGTAAATTCTGTGGTGGCTGCCTCCCTTGATAAGCAAAATTCAGACGATTTTTGCACTCATTTGCTTGATGATCTTTGCCAGGACATATTTGACATGGAATGGTATCACCGAGAGATAGTAGATGGTGGAGGTGCTTGAAGTGAAGACACCGGAAGGTCTCGAAAGTAAGTGGGTGGAGGAGGTCTTTGAATGAAATGCACCGGTTGGTCTCGAAAGTGAGATGGATAGCTACTAGAAGTATAGCCACCTCTATCTTTGTGAAGAATATGGTATTCTGCCTTTATAATTAGGACTATGACCTCCTCTATGTATTGGTGATGGAAAACGGTTGTTGTGACCAGAAAAAGGTGGTCTATATGGAGTGAAGAAAGCTTTATTTTCATATTCAGCAGCAATAGACTTAGATCTAGCATTCAGTACAATTTCTTCACTTAACAACAAATTATGCAATTCAACACTGGTGACAGGGGGATTACGAATGCGAATGGAAGTTGCAAACGAATCATATGCAGAGGTTAAACCAACCAGAGTTGTAACAACACATTCACTATCAGTCCTGGCTGAACCGTAAGCGACTAAGCGATCACAGATTTTTCTAATTGAGTTCAAATAAGTTGTGATAGAGTCATTACCAAGACGAAGTGACTAAAGTTTGTTTCTCAATTGAATGATGTGTGTAGCAGAAGCCTGAGAGAACCGAGCATCAATATTGCGCCAAAGTTCTTGTGCCTACGTAGCTCCAACCAGATAAGGAACCACTGAATCAGAAAAGGTGGAATTAAGAAGAAGTATAATAGTTGAATCTTCATCCTGCCAGTTGATGTAGGCCGGATTTACAACGTTGTTGGTTTCATTGGGTCTTGAATTGTATTTGACGGGACAAACAGTAGCTCCATCCAAATAAACAGTAATTCGAAATTTGTTGAATAAAGCTAAAATTAAAGATCGCCAAGTGAGGAAGTTATCTTCAGTAAGTTTCAATTGAATAATACCAATCAATTGATTTAAAGGGAGTTTCGAAAAAGAGGTTGAAGTAACCATTGTAAGATTGAAAAAGGTTTCTCAGATGTAGATTGAATCACAGAAAGTAAATCGATGAAAAGTAAACAAAGAATTTCGAAAGAAGATAAGTGATTCAATGATAAACAGAGATGGATCTGAGAAATTAGGTTGGAAAAATCTCCATTGATGGAGTAGGTGAAAAACTTGGATCGAGTTTTGACTTGTGATACCAAGGTAGAAGATGGTATTCAAATTAGAAAAGTTCTGAGACAAGCGAGACAAGAGTGCATGCATATAAAGCGGAGCATAACGAGAAAGATACGGGATCGACCAATAGGAACACAACAGATGTCACACTATGAAAGAGGAAAAACTAACCAATAAGGACATTCCTAGGTGTAATAGTACAGATAAGCAAATTAACCACTATTATCAAATACGCATGGTTTGAACACTGCAAATAAAACCAGGGGCGGAACTACAGCCAGGATTCTCCTGGCTGAAGCCACCCCCAAATCAGCCCAAGTCCATGTTTTCATAGCCTATTCTATATAGGTCCATAAAGTGTGTGCAGATTTTAGGCTTAAGCCAGGGCTGAGAAATTGCTCAAGCCAGGGCTGCACCAAATGTCTAGTTCCGCCACTGAATAAAACTGCATAATGTTTGGAACGTAGACAATGAAATAATAGCAAACCTATATGTACGAAGTTTCTTCGTAATTTTTTTCTGTACTGGAGAGTGTAAAGTTTCTAAAACTTAGCAAAACAGCTAAAGTACAGGCATTTTTCTGTTGTGGCATCTAGAAATTTACATGTTTCAGTTCACATTGTGTTACGAAAATATATACGTTACTAGGTGACATGAGTTAATGTGCATAAGATACCTTTGGAGTCTTCTATTTCTGGTAGCCCAACATAAGTATCCGAATTAAGCATTACGAGGCTATCCACAAAGGAAAAGGCAAGTAGCATAGGCTTAATCCCGCTTAGCACAGCCTTCACATTTTGGTTGTTCCAAGCTTTAGGTCATACAAATCCGGATGATAATCAACATCGGTGTCATATCCAAATAAAATCTCACCATTCTTGACAAACGAAGTGGACCCAACGGTGAGAAACGGGAGATAGTATCTTGGTTAACGGTAATCTCTTTACTAGGGCTAAGAGGAAGCCCGATGATGTATTTTAGAGAGTTTAATTTATTTTAATAATAATTCTCTTGGGTCCTATATTCTCGTTTATCATGATAACAATTCTTTTTACGTGTCGCATTTATTTTCTTTTAATAACAATTCTTGGGTCCAATGATATGGTGTTAGCTTGCTTTTAATTTTAAACATCATAAACTCTCTTAGGAAAGAATAGAGCTTGATTAAAAATGTGAACACTATGTTGTAAAACAGATAACGCTATACCTGGCTGCTATTTGCAGTTTACACAATATGTTGTTGTAGTTTGAGATTGTAAACAGTCCTTTGAAAAGTGTAGGACCCTTGTGGAGGGGCGTTTAAGGTCTCAATGCAGTTCAACTTAGTATATTGTACAACTAAACAACAAATTTGGTGGCTTTAGCTTTCTATTCTAATCCAAGTAAAACAAGTTGTATATGATGGAAACGATTGCAATGTGATCATAGTTTAGAAGTGTCTCAGTAAGCTAGATCTAACTTAGTTTACTTTTAACTGTACGTTTCTAAGTTGTGCTTGCATTGCTTATTGTCCTTTTCTTTTGAGTTTTGCATTTTAATGAAATTGCGCTTACTTCGTTTGGACCAATATTTCCCCTCCTATCCACAAAATCAGTTTGAAATTTGATGTGTGTTTGTCTTGGATGCCAAAGTCAGTATGCTTATTCTCTTTACTGATTCCATGCAGTGCTAGTCAACAGAAAGAAGTTGGAGAAATAGCAAAGATATTCAACATAAAATGGTCATGTTGAAACACTTAAAAAGAAAATGAAACTAAGGAATGAGAATGAGGTCTCCAATAGACAATTACCAAAATTTGAGTACGAGATACTAGTAAGCTTTTATGCAAATTGTAGTTTACATTCTTACAATAGTCATCAGTGAAATGGTATGTGATGAATCCAGAGTTGCAGAGAAGTAATATAGCAGGAAAAGAAGGGAGTTTGCTTGAGGGGTTGAGTTGTGTGAAGTGGTGTGTACTTGTACTACCTTTTGGGTACTTGTGAATGGAATTATCAACACAAGGAGTCTTGGCTTTGGTGGTGTATATGGGTTGTTAACTTTATGTTTTATAGGTGGTGGTATCGATTCTTACCATCCACCAAGTTTTTTCTTCTATTTCTTTCTTTCATTCTATTGGGAACTTTCCCGCCCAATAAAGAACTCCTCTAAACATATTTGTGGTCTTTGGATAATATGTGCATTGAAAGTTATAATATCATATTATAAGATCAATATCTCTGCCTTCATTCTCCACGCCAGTGTGAGCACGAGGGTGGTTTCATGGATACTCTTCCCTCACCAAAAACTGTTGCATACAAATTTGAAGTTCAGCAGCGCTTACCATCCCCAAACAGATGGGCAGACAGAGGTGGTAAACCGTTCTCTTTGGAAACTTACTTCGTAGCTTGGTGGGGATCGAGATCAAAGAGAGTGCCCCGACATTTGTTTTGAATTCGGTGCCTCACATGATATTACGGGTAGTCTCCACTAATGATTGATTCAGCTCTTCTCCCACTGTGAGTACTCATTATTTAAAACCTTTAGTTCTCTAACATTTCCAAGTTTTCAAAATCTCTGTAAACATACCCTTTTAAAAGTTGGAATTTTTAAGTAAAACTTTTTTTTTTCAAATTTTTTGTTTTTGTAATTTTTGTTTTAAAACATGCTTAACCATTCCCCCACACTTAAACCCTCCTCCAATGTAATTTCCTCTTTAGTAAAGTCGAGGTGGGAAATTTTCATGATAAGAAATAAGAAAAGAAATAACAAAAAGCAAAAGATAAAAAATCATCGTTGCCTCCATGTACTTGGCTCTTGTAAGAAATACTAACAATTTGAGGATCCACCATAATACCTTTTGTTTGCAAACCTTATATTAGCACAAGAAATATAAGAAATTTCCCCCACACTTATTCTCGTCCACACACTCGGAAGTGTATAAAGAACATAAATTCGGGGAACTTCCATGATTCCTCTTCATAGTGTTTCAAGTGTTTCCAATGGTGGAGTATTTAGGTGAAGTTTCTAAGAGGTGAAGGAGAAGAATCAATAAGCAAAGGGTTATAAATTCTTGTATTATAGAATCTCTTCATCCTTAAAAAATTGAGTGAATCACTTACCTCTGGGCATTCTTCGTCGATCGTATATCAAAATCATTCGATTCTTCCACAAAATCTATGTGGTTTCATCCTCACATAATCATCTCTTCAACATTCTCATTGAGTAAGACCATTCAAAAATGAATTTCATCGGTATAGATTGTAGATCTTCATGCGGGTGTTACTTGTTTGCAACAATAGGTAAGTCGCGCCCCGTCTTACCAAAGAATTGTCGGAACATTTTTCGCGGACTCCCATCTTTCCTTAAGAAAGGACAATAAATATCAAGCTCTTCCTTTTGAATAAGTCAAGGCTCAAGGTCAAAAGTCTCCAAGTCGACACAATCATCTTCATTTCGGACTTAAACCAGAATCTTCACTTTAATGGGTCAGTCTCCGTCAAGGTAATCATAGTTGATAGGAGTTTGCTTTCAACAGAAAGTAAATTGTTAGATGCATAACTACTCATAAGAGCAGTCATAGGTTGTTGATGTATGAGAATATCCATAGGTTCTGTAGGAAATTTGATCATAGCCAAGATTGGTTTGATTTCAGGATGGTTGGAAGTTGCCATAATGTTGGTTGGCTCCCATATTAAATTGTTGTAATAATTTGATCTTACTGTAACCACAACAAATTAATTAATACTTACTGATGCAAAATAAAAATAAACAAAACAATTAAAAGATAAAGTTGAAAGCAATAAGAGAGACTCAAGGAATCCTTCCGTTACGAAACAATGAATAGTTATACTAGGATTGCTTAGCTGCTAACTTTGAGTAACGAGGTCGCTTAGTTATAACTTTGAAAAAGAACCACCTTGAGGTTTCTTCCCGTCTTAGTAGTTAAACTCGGTTCGCTTGGTTCACTTTCTAGCGTTGTTCTACACACAAACATCGTCTCGTGTTTGCTACTCAAGTGAATGTCTTTAAGATTTTGTAGAAGAACTTCCAAGGGCTAGAATTCATCCTCAATCAATAAAATTAACTACTCATGTTAAAGAGTTCGAAAACTTCTCTATTTATAAACTTCAATATTCTCCAAATCTTTCATATAATAAAATTTTGCTTCGCATACTAAACAATGGGATCAACATTTGTTTCAATCGGAGTTTGCTTTCAACGGGTTACTCATAAAACCTTGGTTTTTAGTCCTTTTAGGTTGTATGTGGGTTTAACCCTCTGACTTATCCCACTTGAACTGTTCCCTTGATCTTGCATTACTTGCGCCATCATACCATTCCATAATCAAGCGGAACATACTACGGCAGAAACCTTAATCTCGGCACGGGTGGTCCCTTTGAGCCATTCTGCAACAAGAGATTTTTGATCTTCAAGCAGCACAGCTCAATTTGCTACTCCATAATTCAAATCTCGTATCACCAACATTGGTGGTTTCTTCGACGAGCAATAAGACCATTTTCTGCACGGCTGAAACCAACAAATCAACATCGAAATTGTATGTTGAGTTTCAAGTTGGAGATTTTGTTTTTGCTTACCAAAGAACGTTTTTAATCGGGACATATAATAAATTGAGTCCTCATGAGGTAGGTGTTTGTAAGGTAAAATTACTCCTACCCCGAACGAGGTGAAGAATGATTTGAAGAGAACGTAAATTTGTACGGGTTTAGGGATGACGAGTTTAGGGTGTGGGTGGATAATCGCCCCACATTAACCTCGATCTTCAATCGAATTATGGAGAGGGGGGAAACCCGCAAAAACCCTCCGATGCTAAAGTCAGTATTGTATTTTTCACAAGAGTTTTTGGTATGGAAGATCGCTTACCTTTTTTGGTTGTCAAACTCCTATTTATATGTGGCCAATTTCCGTTTATTTCTTTGATTTTATGGCAGATATCAATTGCCATAACTGGCCCCTGCATGCCTCCTGCAATAACAGTCCCTGCATGCCTCCCTGCAATAATACACTTGCATGCCTGCATGACTGCATGGTTGCATGCCCTGGCTTCCCCTTTATGGTTCCCTGAATATTCCAGAAACTTCCATTATGGTTAATGAATTATAATGGGGTGTGGACAACCAAAGGTGTAAGAGAAAAGGGTGTAAGCAAACAGGGCGGAAATATCCTTAGAAAAATACGACTGGGGCGCAAATATCCGGGGACTACGGGACCAACCTACATCGTGCAACACCGAATCAAATGACCAATTAATCGTCGATTAATCGTCGATCCTTCAACTAATCGTCGACTTCCCAACTAATCGTCGATTGCCTCTTTGTCGGTGTCGCCACGCACGTCATTTCTCACGACGTGGCCCTCTTTCCCTCGCCGACATGGCGCCTGCCACATCATCTTGTCTGATGACGTAGCCCTCATTAGATGACGTGTCGCCTGCCACGTCATCACACATGCTGACGCGGCATCGATCACGTCATCAATTTTGCTGACGTGGCGCTTGTTGTGTTGACGTGTCACATCTACGTCATCACAGCTGGTGACGTGGCGCCTAGTGACGTGCCACTTTGATGACGTGTCACATGTGCTGACGTGGCGGCTGATGTGGCGGTCGCCGGTTGGTCGAGTCTAGTGATGATATGACACAGGTGATCAGGCTCCTAGTTGCTTGATTTGAACATATGCACATGGGATTCCTTGTGAGGTGTTTGTTAGGCCTAGTTAGCCATTCTTGGGTAAACGAGGGAAGCACCTTAGGCCCAATGAACCCTCTTTTGCCACTAGTAGGAGCTTTGGAGGCCTAGGTTAGCCCATTTATTTGTGTAAAATATTAGGGGGACAAACATTGCCCCATCTTAATCCATAACCTGTTATGGGTTAAGAAGTTCGGGTTCCCCTCTGATTTGCATTTTTTTTTGGAGTGTTACATAACTCGCCCGCGAACGTGTTGTTCGGAGTGTTATGCAACTCGCCCCCAGGGATGTGTTGAGGTGACATATAACTCGCCCCCAGTATGTTTTCTGTCATGCTGCTCAATGCTCGCGTAGGGGTGCACATCCCTGCTGCATTTTGCTTGCGCATGGAATGAAAAGTTGAGTTTTTCTGCTATCTTGAATTTGCGCAGGGGGCTAGTTCTGTTATTCAAGATGTGCGCAGAGTTTAGGATGTGTACATTTTCACGTGCCTGGATAGATGAAAATGTTTGCCATATTTGTTGTTGCCCCGTACGATGGGGATAAAATTGAGATAGGGTAAAAATGCTCGAACTGTGCACTCACCCTATCTACGAGGTGTCGAGACGTTCTTTGTGAGTGAGACTTGGTATGCTTGTTTGGTCATTTAGGGCTGATTGTGGATTCGATCATCCGCGTGACTTATAATTAACACGAACAATATTGATAAAGTCCGGAATACCAAAATAATGTTGAATTAAAATTTCTAAATTGAAATAACAAGATAAATACCTACTGCTTCGACCAAAGCTTCCTCGTTAAAACCTTTGAGTGGAAAACCCGAGTGGGACAAAACCATCAAAAAGGAAAAAGAGTGCGACGCGGCGAGATTTGAATCTACTTCTAATGATAAAACTTTTCAAGTGGAACGAATTCCACGGCTTCCATGGCTTCGAATCCTCGGTTCCTTCGAGATTCCTCAAGTAGTAGGATCCACGAGATGCTTTGGTCTATCCACTTATGTATGGGCCTTCCCGGTTATTCTCCGAGCTTCCCAGGGTTCGGTTCCATTATGGATGCTCGGGTTTTCTTCAAGACATATTCCCCTGGTTTGAACGACCGTTCTCGACCTTGCGATGATATCCCGCCTGATTGCCCGCCGTGGTATCGGACCAAGCTGGCTGCAAGGTCAATTTGTTTGTACTTCCAGCAACTCTTTATCCAAAGCCAGTATGCTGTCGTTTTTTCCATACTTGATAGCACGAGTTTTGGTAGTCTTGAGTTGTACCTCGGTGGGTATAACTGCCTCTGTCCCATACGCCAATGTAAATGGAGAAAATCCGGTGGATCTTTTCGGGGTTGTTCGATAGGACCATAAAACTCCAGGGAATTCCTCTGTCCATTTTCCTTTCGCCTTCTCCAGCCGTTTCTTGAGGTTGTCCATAATAACTCAGTTGGTTGCTTCTGCCTGCCTGTTGCTTTGAGCATAGTAAGGAGACGAGAAATTGTGGCGAATATTCAGGCCCTTGCAAAAGTCTTTGATTACTCCTGAATCGAGCTTGCTTCCCATTATACGATATTATCGCGTCTCGGGATCGCCGAACCTGCGAGACGATATTCTCCCATATGAACCTTTTCACATCATGTCCGGTGACGTGTACCGGTGCCCCGCGACCCACTTGGTGAAATAATCGGTAGCGGATAATACGAATCCGATGCCTCCGGGAGCTTTGGGAGGCGACCGACGATGTCCAATCCCCACATAGAGAACGGCCGGGGGACTAAAACTGGATGTAATTCGTTGGAGGGTCTTTCGGAATTGGAGCGTGTTCTTGGCATGGCACACATTTACGCGCATATTCTTTAGCGTCTTTCGCATGTACGGCCGAAATACCCCAGGTAAGTATCTGTGCGCGAGACTCGCGCCTCTAGAATGGCTACCATATATTCCCTCATGAGCCTCTGCGCATCAGTTGTCCTTCCTTGGGCGATACGCATCGCAAAAATGGCTCCAAAGCTCTGATTTGCGATATACAAAGACTTCGATCATTGAGTATCTCCATGAATTCCTTTTCACCTTTACGGCAAGTTTCTCATCTTCGGGGAGTTCGTCGATTGTCAGTCTTGGATGTAAGGTTGGCGCCGGTCAGAACTTTTTCAACATGATTGCCAAAATTATCTATCGTTGGACTGTCAACATCCATATTGCCGCCGATGTTCTCAGTATCTCCATGTGCTGATGTAGCTGCCCTCTCGCCCCCACTAGCGTGTTCAAGAGCCATAACAAATTGGCTGTCGGAGATGCTAGGTAACTCTTGGAAATCTACTACAACGAAACGGGTGGAATCAGTTTCGACTGCGGAAGAAAGATATGCCAAAGCATCTGCATGCCTGTTTTCCAACCGCGGTCTATGCCCAATAGAGAATTGGTCGAAGTCATTTGCCAGCTTTCTCATATGATCCAAATACAGGCAATTCTCTCTTCCTTGGCTTTGTAGGTCCCGAAATCGGTTGACCACGAGCATGGAATCGTGACCGACTTCACGTTCTTCGCATCTAAGCTTGTTTGACAGCTTTTAAATCGATTATTGCAGCTTCATTGTTTGATGCTTGGAAACCCATCCTGGTCGCTTTCTCGATCCTTGAACCTTCGGGAGTAAGGATGACGCATCCAACTCTAGCACCACCAACGTTTGATGACCCATCAATAAATCTGATCCATAATGGTTTTGGTGTATCGATCTCCATTGCAGACTCGCCCCCGATCCCCGATCAATGAGCCGCTCGATTGGTTTGAACAACTCCTTTTTTCTCCGAAGAACCTTGGTTTATATCGTCCACGGGAAAATCTGTAGCGGCGCGGCCGGGCGTGTCCTTTTTCTCGGTTACGGTTTCGTACTTGATCTCATACGCCCCCGAGAAAATTTGACCATATGGCTAGACGTGCCGGAATCATCGGCACGTTCCGGGATTCTCTTCACGGTATTAGAGCATACTACGATCTGCCTTCCTTGGAAATAACGCTTGAGGCGACGAGATGCGTGAAAAAGTGCAAGAGCTATCTTTTCAATTTTTTTATACCGTGTTTCCTTGGTCAAGGATTTCGACGCGATAAACAGGTTTCTCATATGGGTTTGTAACAAACAAACACGGCACTCACGGCGTTCTCCGTTGCGCGGATATACTCCGACGGGTTGTCGGTTTTGGACTCACCAAAGCTGGGGGAGTTGACAAATACCGCTTGATCTTATCAAAAGCCTTTTCGCACTCATCCAGTCCAACCAAAATTCACTTTTTTTCAAAACATCAAAGAATGGCTTGAATCGATCCGACGATCGTGAAATGAAACGGTTTAAAGATGCTAATCGCCCCTCTAGCTTCGGACCTCCTTTTTTTCGTGCTTGGGGATGACATTTCTATAATGGCTCGATTTGCTCGGATTCGCCTCAATTCCTCAGCGTGCGTCATCAAGTATCCAAGGAACTTTCCAGATGACGGCTTAGAATGAACATTTTTAGGATTGAGCTTCATACGATATTTCCTTAAGATATCAAACGTCTTACGAGATCAAGAAAATGCGATTCCTTTGCTCGGATTTCATTACCATATCATCGATATATACTTCCATCGACTTCCCAATTAGATCCTTGAACATATGGTCTACCAAGTGCTGGTAGGTTGCCCCTGCGTTCTTTAGCCCGAACGGTATTACAGTATAACAGTAGACTCCTCTGTCAGTTACGAACGCAGTATGCTCTTGATCGTCCTCGAACAAAGGTATTTGGTTATACCCAGAAAACCCTTCCATGAATGACAGTCTCCCATATCCTGCGGTTGCATACACCAAATCTCTTATCCGTGGCAGCAGGTACGGATCACTCGTACATGCTTTATTCAAATCGGTAAAATCGATACAGACACGAATTTTACCATTCTTCTTGAACAGGTCGACATTTGACGGCCGGCATGGATATTGCCTTTGGTCGAATAAAGCATGCTTCCAACAGTTTTCGACTTCGCGGTAACTCCATCCTTTTAATTTGCGCCATATTCACGATTTTAAAGTCGAACGGGATGGAAATTCTCATCGATTTTTAACTTTGTGGCGGTACATTCGGATCTATCCATGGCATCTCAGCAAAACTCCATGCGAAAATATCGGCATTTGACCTTAGCAACGTAATCAGACCATCGCGTTCATGTGCAGGCAGATCTTCCCATACGAACATTGTTTTGTGCTCCTCATCTCCAATCTGGACCTCGATCAGTTTCTCAACCTTGTTGGGGGTTAGTGCGTCGTGTGGGGAGCATAAATACTTATCATGTCTGCATCGGAGAGAATTAGATCTTTGTGCACCCAAGCTCCGAGTTTCTCGCTCCATTACCACGACAAAATCGATGTGATTTGTCAAATACCATTCTTTCAACTACCCGAACTTCCTCCTGGTTTCGTCTTGACGCCCGCTTCAGTCATTGAATGGATCTGGCGTGGTGGCGTTAATCACCGTGCGTTAATCATGTTGGTTGTGCCAAGCCGTCAGGGACCTTTTCCAAAATCCTTTTCACGTCTTTTGTGCAGCTTCCCCGTCGATCATTCGCTTAATCTCGATACGCAAAGCGGCGGTTCTCGATTTTGTGACCATGGTCTTTATGGAACATGCGTATTTGCTCCGATAACGTTTATCTCGTGTTTCGCCGCCAAAGTACATGGGGGGCTCAAATCCTTGTGTATTTTTTTAAATGACTCTGTCAGGACTTATGCTCGGCGGGGTCGACTTCATATCGTGGAAATTTATGATACCCACTTTCCATGCATTCACCTTGATTTTCTCTCGAACATCCATGATCATTATGATGTCCGTTTCGAACAGTTCTTGGATTTTCTTTCTTCCCATCGTTTGGATGATTGAATGTTTTGTGAACTTCTTCTCGAGCTTTAGAATCGTCCTCTACTCGGGCGTACTCTTCTACTCGATCATATAGTTCCTCCAAAGTTTTGGTGGTCTCTTGACCAAAGAACCGTACACACCTCTTTGATCATGCTGGCCTGGCTTTGTTTGTATGCCGCAATGACAACTTGGTCGTTGGCTCCATCACGTCCGCTAACTCTTGCTTGAAACGCCTAGTGAATTGTCGATGCTTTCCTCCTTCCGAATTCCTAAAAGGAACAGTGAATGACATCCTTTCCGATCACGTTTGTTGTATTTATAGTTAGAGCAAAAATCATCGATCGCCTTATAGTAAGTCCCGATCGATTTGTCTTGGGGCCCATTGAACCACGTTATAGCTCCTCCCGTCGTGGATTGCGGAAACATTTTACACATCAACTCGTTGATGTACGCCACAAGGACATGGCGGTATCATAGTGTAAAACGTCCGATCTCGGATCATCGTTTTCTATCGAATTCGGTAATTTTGGAACTAAAAATTCGTTGGCGGCTGAGATTCTCGATATTCTGCGTGAAAGGAGCTCCTGTTTGCTCGATGTAGCCTTTCCATCTTTTCTTCTCGGGATTGTTTTTCATCATCACTTTCTCGATCATTTTGCGAGGCGGACTTCGTTATTGCGGCCACATCGCCTTCCGAGGAATGGTCTCCCGCTCATAATCTTGGTCCTCCGGAATATGAGTTTTAGATCTCATTCTTTTCCTCCGGGGTCAGCGGGGTTCTTTTCTAGTTCTACCTTGCTCCGAACGAGTATTGTAATCATGAAAAAATTCTTCATCATCGTGCCAATCTCGAACCTCATCTTCTCATTTACGAGACGTTTTGAACGGTGGTAGTTACGGCCACACTCAGCAGAGTTGTAGTGGCTTTGGGGTCCCCACTCGGCCAGGGTCGTAGAGGCCTTCGTTTGGGAAAATCTCCGGTGGGCAGTAAATTTCTCTGCAGGTCGATCAAGATCGATCACCTCTCTACTTTGGGTTTGACTCGAGGGCGAATGCAACTGGTTACGCCATACCGAACGACCTTTTCGTTTGTTCCGATTACCGTCTTGGGTCGAGATTGGTTCTCACGTTCCCGTCTTAGGAGCGTTCTCCTTTTCTAACTCGTCCACCCGATTGTGCAATGATTCTTCCTTAGTACTAGGATTTGCGGTATCGTCCGTCTCCACCAGTCCTGTCTATCGTTCTTCCTCCTAGATGGGCTGCCGAACACACGCCCTGTTTCCTTGAACTTGTGGGTAATCTCCGTGACATCCATTCCTTCGTTATCGATCACTGGTTGTTGTTCTCTTCTCCGATTTAGATCAGTATTTCTGTCACGGAAACGATCTCGATCTCGTCTTCGATCCAGTGATATGTTAACAACATGTTCTTGATCTCGATCACGATCCGGGAGGTCCGAGTCATGCGGCGATTTTGACCCTGCCGGTTTCCGGTGGGTATCGGCTAGAGCTGATTGAATCTCGATTTCGTGCCTTCGGCATTGCCTCTCCGTGGTGGTGGGAATCGCTATCGACCGGCCCGTCGTGTATTCTGGTCGATTGCGCCATAACTTGAATTGGTAAAACACGATTATCTTTTTCGAAAACCTTGGTCGGCGCCTTCTGTTTTGTAAGGTAAAATTATTCCTACCCCAAACACAGAAATTTGTATGATGATTTTGCGATAATCGACCAAGTGACCTCGATCTTCAATCGAATTATGGAGTGGGGGGGGGGTACCTGCAAAAAACCCTCCGATGCTCAAGTCAGTATTGGATTTTTCACAGGAGTTTTTGGTATGGAAGATTGCTTACCTTTTTTTGGTTGTAAAACCCCCTATTTATATGTGGCCAATTTCCGTTTTACTTCTTTGATTTTATGACGAGATATCAATTGCTATAATCGGCCCCTGCATGCCTCCCTACAATAACAGTCCCGTCATGTCTCCTGCAATAATACACACCTCCGCATGCCCGCATGAATGCATGGTTGCATGCCTTGTCTTCCCTTCATGGTTCCCAAAATATTCCGAAACTTCCATTATGGTTAAGGAATTATAATGGGGTGTGGATAACCAAAGGTGTAAAGAGAAAAGGGTGTAAGCAAACGGGCGGAAATATCCTTAGAGAAATACGACTGGGCGCAAATATCCAGGGACTACGGGACCAACCAACATCGCACAACACCGAATCAAATGACAAATTAATCACAATTAATCGCCGATTAATCGTCGATCCTTAAACTAATCGTCGACTTCCCAACTAATCGCCGATTGCGTCGCTTGGGCCACAGTAATGGCCGCCATCGACTACCGCTGACGTGGCACCTACCACATCATCTTTCACGACGTGGCCCTCATTGGGTAGCGTGTCGCGCCGCCACGTCATCACTTGGCCGACATGGCAATGTTGATGTCTTGTGTGGTGGCGGTGGCATCTATCACGTCATCACCCCGCGACATAGCGCTTGTTATGATGACATGTCACATGCCACGTCATCACACTCCGGTGGCGTGTCACATGCCACGTCATCACACTGGTGACGTGTTATTTTGATGACGTGTCACATGTCCGACGTCTTGACTGATGTGGCGGTCGCGGTTGGTCGAGCCTAGTGATGATGTGGCACGAGGTGATCGGGCTCGATAGGGTGTAGAATACATCCTATTTTACTATCTAGTAGTTTATGCTTTCTTTGCAATTTTTTTGAAAATTATGTATTTCGTGTGTTTTTGAGCTATCGGATACTTTGGAGTCGCACGGAAAAAAAGAAGGAGAAATCACCAAAATTGAGCAAAAAGGCAAATCTGTCATTTAGGAGAGAACACTATCCGGAGTGAGTCAAGGTTAAGGGACAACTTCTATTTAGAGAGTATTAAAAACATCCAATTGATGCTAAGGGGTGACCATTGTTAAGGGGCACCTAGCTTGCTTGGAATGTTATTGGGCGTTCATGGTAATACCAGATTCCGGACCCAACTATCATATTTTTTATGCTAAACCTAAATCGAGAAATTTTTCAATCATTACTCAAATCCCTAAAAGCGAGACGAGAAAGATAGCTACAAAGAAATGATGCCATTATCACTGTGAAATTGAGAACCGTGAACCTAAATCAAAAAGACAAAGATCAAGCTGCTATTGAAGCTCCGGTTGCAATGATTCTACTTACTTAATGGGTTGTGTTTAATGGTGATGTTGGCTGAGTTGGAGAAGATTGAATCGAGAGTGATTGAAGTCGCTTAATGATTAGAGCGGAAACTTAGGGTTGCTTCCAAGGGTTCGAGAGATACCGTGAATCGAAGATCCGAAATCGAATTAAGGGTTTGGTGTCATTGTTTGAAGCTCGGCAATGAGTTAGATGAAAAACAAAGATGGGTTGAGCTTGAAATTATTGTTAAGGAGCTCGACTTGTTCATGGATTTGAAGAGAAGAGATTGGAGAATCGGGGAAATAGGTTCACCGAGATATGGAAGAGAAATTGATAGTTGTAATAGCTCTAAAGTCATGAAGCAACTTTATGCCCAATGAACCCTCTTTGCCACTAGTAGGAGCTTTGGAGGCTCAGAATAGCCCATTTATTTGTGTAAGCATAGGGCAACATCGCTTCTTCTTAATCCACAACTCACAGGGTTATGTCTGCCCTCGATTTGCATTTTTCTCTCTCTCTCTCTCTCTCTCTCTCTCTCTCTTTTTTTGAGTGAGACCACCCATGTTATTAGGAGTGTTACTTAATCACTGTGGAGTGTGTTGATTGCTCGAGTGTTACATATCTGCCCCCAAATGGTTGAGGTGACATAACCGCCCCCGCATAAGCTCTTTTAGTCATGTCGTCTAATGCTCGCGTTAGGTGCACCTCCTCCTCGTTGCATTTTGCTTTGTGCATGGAATGAAAAGTTGAGTTTTTCTCGCCATCTTGAATTTGCGCAGAGGTCAGCTTCGTTTATTCAAGATGCGTTGCAGTTTGGGATGGGCATATTTTCACGCGCAGTTCAATAGCAAAAATGTTCGCGCCACATTTGTTGCCGCCCGTACGATGGGGATAAATTGAGATAGGGTAAAAATGTTGAACTGTGCACTCACCCAGATTTACAGGTGTGTCGGGAGACGTTGTCAGTAGTAGACTTGAACTCGCATCGTTTTGTCATTTAGGAGACTGTGGATTCGATCATCCCAGTGAATGCTTATAATTAACACGAACAATATTGATAAGTCTCGAATACCAAAATAATGTTGAATTAAAATTTCTAAATTGAAATAATAAGATAAATACCTACTGCTTCTGACCACAAACCTGCCTCAGCTAAAACTTTGAGTGGAAACTCAAAGGGGACAAAAACCATCAAAAAGGAAAGAGGCAACATGCCAGGATTTGAATCTACTTCTAATGATAAACTTTTTCTGCAGTGGAACTAATTCCACGGCCATGTCTGAATCCTCGGGCCTGTCAGAGATTCCCTCAAGTAGTAGGATCCACGAGATGCTGGTCTATCCACTATGTATGGGCCTTTCCAGTTCGCTTCGAGCTTCCCACAGTTCGGTTCCATCGTGGCTGCTCGGGTTTTCTTCAAGACATATTCCCCTGTTTGAACGACCGTTCTCCACTTTGCGATCATATCCCAGCCTGATTGTCACTGTACTTGGGACTGAACTTGCCAAAAGGCTGTTTCTCTTTGTTCTTCCAGCAACCCTTATCCAGCCGGGGTGCTGGGTCATTTTTCCAGACTTGACAAATGAGTTTTGAAGCCTTGAGTTGTACCTATAAGGATCAGTCAACTCCAGATGTTTAACAAATGGAAAAATCCAAAGGATCTTTTCTGGGTTGTTCGATAGGACCATAAACCCAGGGAATTCCTTCAGTCCATTTTCCTTCTGCCTTCTCCAGCCGCTTTAGGTTGTCCATAATAACTCGGTTGGTTGCTTCGTCGCCTGCTTTCTTTTGAGCAGATAGTAAGGAGACGAGAAATTATGGCTAATATTCAGCCCTTGCAAAAGTCTTGATTACCTCGAATCGAATCGTTTCCATTGTCTGACATTATCTGTCCGGGAGGCTGAACCTTGCAGACGATATTCTCCCATATGAACCTTGCATTGTGTCCGTGACGTGTACCAAAGGCTTACCGCTTCGACCCACTTGGTGAAAGACTGTGGCTAATGACCGATCACTCAGAGTTAAAGCGGCTCAACGATGCTGCCCAATCCCCACATAGAGAACGGTCAGGGACTAAAATCGGATGTAATTCTGTTGGCGGGCCTTTTCGGAATTGAGCGTGTTCTGGTATGGCACACATTTCTCGCGCATATTCTTTAGTGCCTTTTTCGCATGTACGTCGTAAATAATTTCGGGTAAGTATATCTCTAGCATGAGACTCAACACCTTAATGGCTGCCACAAATTCTCATGAGCCTCTCGCTTATTATTTGTCCTTCATCGGCTGATACGCATCGCAAAAGCTATTCCAAAGCTACAGGTTTGCGGTATAACAGCCCTTCATTGATATATCTCCATGAATTCTTTTTCACCTTGCGCAGTTTTCATCTTTCTGGAGTCACAAATGTCGTGCAATTGGATGTTGATGGGTCAAGTAACTTTTTAACATGATTGCTTTAATTATTTGTCGTTGGAATGTCAACATCCATATTTCTTGCTGATGTTCTCAATATTTCTGTTGATGTAGCTGCCTTCGCCTTCACTCATACGTAATTATTTAACAAATTGGTCGGCCGGAGATGCTAGGCAACTCTTGGAAATCTACTACAACGAATCTGTAGTGAACTGCCGATCATGGAAGAAAGATATGCCAGAGCATCCGCATGCCTGTTTTCCAACCGTGGTCTTCGCCCAATAGAGAATTGGTCGAACCATTTTGCTACCTTTCTCATATGATCCAACATGGTCATTTCTTTCTTGCTTAGGTCCCTGAACTGCTGACCACAGGTATGAATCAGACCGGCCTAATGTCGCATCTAAATGTTTGACATCTTTAAACCGATTATTGCAGCTTCATATTCAGCTTCATTGTTTGATGCTTAGAAACCCAGCTCATGTCGCTTCGATCTCGAACCTGGGAGTAAGGATGACGCATCCAACTCCCGCACCACCAACGTTTGATGACCCATCGCAACACACCATACAATGGTTTCGGTGTAATGGATCTCCACAGACCGCCTCCCAGTCCTAACAGTGACTCGGCTCGTTGGTTTGAACAACTTCTCTTCTCCAAAGAACTGCTTTCTCGAGACAGTCTATCGTGAAAATCTGCTAGCAACCAAGAGCCAGGGCGTGTCCTTCTCGTCAGCTCTAGTTTCGCATTTGATCTCATACGCCCTGTAAAATTTGACCATATGGTTGTGAATAATTGGAATCATCAGCACGTTCCAGGATTCTCTTCAGCGGGTATTCCGAGATACTATGATCTCGCTTCTTCCTTGGAAATAAGGGCTGAGGCGACGAGATGCGTGAAAGTGCGCTATCTTTTCAATTTTCTATACCGTGTTTCCTTCGCTTCACAGATTTACCGACGAAGTAAACAGGTTTCTATATGATCTGTAATAACAAGACTGCACTCAGCGTTCCGTTAAAATGATCTGCAAGTTGTCCAAGCTTTTTTGGACTCACCAAAGAACCGGGAGGAGTTGACAACACGCTGATCTCATCAAAAGCCTTTTCGCACTCATCCGTCCAACCAAAATTCACCGCTTTTTCAAACATCAAAGAATTGCTTGAATCGGATCCCGACGATCGTGAATGAAACGGTTGAGTCGCGACCGCCCGCTGAAGCCTGACCTCCTTCTTCGTTCTTGGGGATGGAATTTCTTCCATGGCTCGATTTGCTCCTGGATCGCCCCACCTTCCGTAAGGCCATCAAGTATCCAAGGAACTTTCCCGATGACAAATTTCTGCTGAATGAAAAGATAGTCGGATTGAGCTTCATACGATATTGCCTTAAGATATCAAACGTCTTCTCGCAGATTTAAGAAAATGCGATTTCTTTGCTCGGATTTCACTACCATATCATCGATATATACTTCCATCGACTTCCAATTAGATCCTTGAACATATGGTCTACCAAGTGTCGGTAGGTTGCCCCTAAGCAAGCCTTAGCCCGAACGGCACATGCTGTACGCAGACTCCTCTGTCGCTATGAACGCAGATGTCTTGATCGTCCGAACAAAGGTATTTGGTTACACTTTAAAACCCGTCCATGGACAGAGTCTCCCCACATCCGCGGTTGCATCCACCAAATCTCTTATCCGTGGCAGCGGCAATGGACTACTCTCAGACATGCTTTATTCAACCGCAAAATCGATATTGCATACTCACTTACCATTCTTCTGAATCTGCATATATTTAAGTAACACGGATATTGCACTGGTCGAATAAAGCCTGCCTGCAGTTGTTCATCGCAAGAATCTATCCTTTTTGCTGTTATATTCTGATTGTCAGAATAGGATGGAAATTCATCGATGTTTAGCCCGTGGCGGTGCTGTATCTGATTCATCCTGCATCTTAAATCCAGTGTAGAAACACTGTTTCATTTGTTAATGGAATTGCACCATCGCGTTTCATGTGCAGGCAGATCTGCCCCTACGAACGTTGTTTTGTGCTCCTCATCTCCAATCTGGACCTCGATCATTTTCAACTGTTGTTCACCAAGGTCTTCCCCATATGATTCGGAGGAGAGATTCTTTAATTGCTATTTCTACTCAACTCGATGATCCGGTTCCCACGACTTCCTCGACTTTTGTACTTTATCCATCAGACTCTCATGACACTTATGGTATAACCGTCGCTCTAACTTTCACAACCCTTCTCGTGTAATAAACTGTGCATTGATGATTAGACATGCACCACTATCTCATGCAGCTCATTCTCGTCCCACGATCAGATTATAGGTGCTCGGCAATCCGCAACAAGAAGGTGCCTTTAATGGACTTATCACCATCGTTATAGGTATCTTCACCTTCCCATCACCTTTATAACTTTGGCTGTTTGAAACTGATAATTGGATTTTCATCCTCGATCAAGTCATAGATTCAGACAGAGGAGTAAGTTTCGAAACAAGACGCCAATTGTTTTCCGTATCAACTAGAATCCTAAACACGAAACATGCCAATCCATGCAGCTAATAATGAGGCTACTAAATATTTATAATATCTATCATGTCTAACAGAGAACTCGATTCTTTGTGCAACCTCAAGCTCCTGTGCTTCGCCCATTACCACGACAAAATCGATGCACTTGTCAAATACCATTCTTTCAACCGGCCGAACTTCCTCCCCGTTTCCTCCACGCCCGCCTGGTCATTGAATGGATCCCGGCGTGGCCGACGTTAATCACACGTGCGTTAATCATGTTGATCGTGCCAAACTGCTCGGACCTTTTCCAAGTCCTTTCACGTATCGCTGCAGCCCCGTCGAGACCACAATCTCGATCTCAGAAAGAGTTAGTTTAGTTTGAGGACCATGGTCTTTATGGAACTGCATTTGCTCCTATCACATTTATCTCGTGTTTCGCTGTCAAAGGACGTGGGGGGCTCGATCCTTGTGTATTTTTCGTACACAGCTCACAAATTTATGTTTGGGGTCACCATCGTGGAATTTCGATACCCCACTTTCCATGCTCACCTTGATTTTTCTCACACTAGTCTGCTCAACGGTTCTTGATTTTTCTTTCTTCCCATCGCTTGGATGATTGATATTTTGTGAACTTTTCTCGAGCTTAGAATTGCCCTCCACTCTATACTTTCACTGATCATATAGTTCCTCCAAAGTTTTGGTGGTCTCTTGACCAAAGAACCGACACACCTCTTTGATCGCGCCGGTAAGCCTGCTTTGTATGCCGCAATGACAACTTGGTCGTTGGATCCATCCACGTCCATCATGAACTCTTGCTTGAAACACCTAGTGAATTGTCCGATGTTTTCCTCCTTCCGAATTCAAAAGAACAAAGAATGGCATCCTTTCCGGTCACGTTTGTTATATTTATAAAGAGAAGAAAAATCATCGACCGCCTATGGTAAGTCCCGATCGACTGTGGCCGGAAGCCGATTGGAACTATACTCCTCCCATCAAAGTGGATTGCGGGAAATATTTTATACATCAACTCGTTCTATACCGCCACAAGACATGGCGGTCTCCATAGTGTAAACATGTCGATCCGGATCATCATTTTTCATCGAATTCCTAGAATTTTGAACCAAAAAATTCATTGGCGGCTTGAATTCTCTCGATATTCTCGCCAGTATCTCCCATGCTTGAAGGTAGCTCTTCCATCTTTTCTTCTTGGGATTGTTTTTTCATCATCACTTTCGATCATCTGGCAAGACGTAGCTCATATCGCGTCTAGGCTCGTCATCCGAGGAACCGCTTCGGCTTCAGAATCTACTTTGAACATGATTATCCGATCTCATTTTCTTCTTCGTGAGGTCTTCGCCATTCCTCGCCTTTGCTCGAACGAGCATAGTAATCATCCAAAATCTACCTCATCGTGTTGGTCTTGAGCGTCTCGTCATTCCCGAGCTGTTTTGAATGAGACGTAGTTCGTCGCGTTTGTTGAGTTGCAATGTCCGGATCCCCGCCGTCAGGTCGTTTCGGGCATTCTTCCATGACCAATAGATCGTCGGTCGATCAGATGATCATCTCTGTTAGAATATGCGACTTGTGGTACAACTTACTCTGCGTTGTACAGATCTAATTTTCTGATTATTCAAAAACACGTAATTCTAGGTCGAGGGTGGTTACCGTCTAATCTCGGAGAGCATTCTCCTTCTAGCTCGTCTTAGCCGATTCGCAGGTTGTTCTTCCAATATACCGTAGTCGCAAAAGCATCACGCGAGATCCTGTCGATTGCGATTCCTCATAGATGGGCCACGAACACCTGGGTTTTCCTCATCAACGTCGTAATCTTCGTATCGATCGCCGTTGTTTTTCCTTTTTCCGATTCAGACTGGGGCTCACACGAAACGATTCCTCGATTAAATTGTTTCATCCAGTTGATCTCATGAGTATGATCTTGACCCCGTCTGCTTCTGCCAGGCATAGGCAGAAAGTATTTGGAACTTCAATTTTGTTTCTCTGTTTTATGTTTCTGTGGTTGGGAATTACTCGGTAGAATCCGCACCTTCGTTCGCCTCCGTCTAACTATTGCCATAA
>JAJJWW010014275.1:0-76941 GCA_023531295.1 Papaver armeniacum
GAAATGGAGGCTCAATCCCAGGCCGCTTCCAAGTCCGCTGGGTGCCAGACACCACCACACCAATTGGAGATTTTTAATGTGAACCGCACCTAGGACTGGAGAGAGCCCTACATTAGTTATCTACGCGATGGGATAATTCTGCCCGGTCAAAAAGACGCTATTAAGATGAAGCAGAGAGCCAAGCGGTTCATACTCCATGAAGGGATCCTATACGCAAGAGCCGGAGGCGATATGCTCGCTGCTCGGCCGGAGAAGAAATCCCGATCATCGGACAGACACACGAAGGAGAACATCAAGGGAAGAGGAAACTTTTTCTCCAAATACACGAGAGATACTATTGGCCTACCATGGAGGATGATCGGCCGTTTTTGTTCAAAGTTTGTCACACATGCCAAATTCATGGGAACCTCGTTCATGCGCCTCTACCCCTCTCGCACTCTATAAGCGGCCCATGGCCATTCTACTGGGACTGGACATTATCGGGAAGATCAATCCGCCGTCATCAAAGAACACGAGTACATCATAACCGCAACGGAATACTTCACCAAATGGGTAGAGGCCATTCCCTACGAGGGGGGACTACGGGAGCCGACAATTGCGGCTTTCATTAAAGAATACATCATTTGTCGTTTTGGCGTGCCCAAGCATATCATCATCGATAATGGCACCCCTTCGCCAACAAGCGGTGGGAGCTCTTTTGGAGGAGTACGGCATTAAACGAGGTCTTCTCCACCGTCTACTATCCTCAAGGAACAGGCAAGCCGAGAGTACCAACAAGACATCGATCCAGGATCATCGAATCGAAGATACGACAATCCCGAGAGAATGGCATGATCAGTTACCAATGGCACTATGGGCATACCGTACGTCACCCGTAAGCTCCATTGGGGTCTCGCCGTACTCACTCGTCTACGGAACGGATGCAATTCTCCCGGCGGAGATCGAATCCCATCGGCCCGGGATTGCAAGAAAGAACCGGGATCCATGGGACGAGGCGAAATCTCGACTCAGAATCGTGAGTTAGACACTCTGGATTTTAGAAGGAATAAAGCGAGAGGAACGCTCTCAGGTGTACGAGAATCGAATTTCCGGGGCATACAACAAAATTGTGAAACCACGCATTTTCAAGGTGGGAGATTTGGTTTGAAAAGCCAAACACATCCAACAAGACATGTCTGCACCAAAATTCTCACCGAAATGGGAAGGTCCCTACGCAGTCACCAAGGCTTACAGTACCGGCTACTACAAGATCATTAAGGTAGACGGAGGCAAGTTTGAAGCAAGTCATCAATGGAAAGTGGCTCAAGGCATGTTACACCACCACTATCTCTTGTGTCAACAATACAGGCATTTATTTTCATTACATGTTTGAATCATCAACTATATTCGAGAGATGTGTCAATGAAAAAACCTGTTTCACCAATCAAAACCCAATGCAATTTATTCCAAAGATGTTCAAAACTCTTGACATAAACGTCATTAACAATAAGGGAGTACGACTTAGAAGAGGCCATCTAGAAGATTATAATTCCTTGAGAGCATCATCTCGGTCTAGCTTTGATATCTCTCCGTTCTTTTCTTCAAGTCCTGCATGACTTGCTCCACCTTTCCGATTCTGCAGCAGGCTTTCTCCTCTTCCAAGATAGCTTTCGTAGCGGGGAACAACATTTGCGAGGATACCAACTCGATCAACCTTGATGACATCAAGACGTTGCCGCAACCATCCCAGCGTTGAACTTCATGGATTCACGGGTAGATACCATATTCTCCCACTTTTCGAGATTTGATTCAAAGAACGTTGCGGATAGAAATACTCTCCATCTCCGCAATCATGGGAAGAAGGCGGGTTTATCATGGGTAACCAAGCAGAGGAGCAATGTCGGACCACATTCGGTTGCGATATGACCGTACTTCCTCCACAACTTGGTGTACAAACCCACAAACTCATTCCGCACCAAGAATCCACCGACATCCCGGTAGCCGGAGGATAAGCATTTCATGCGAACATCGAATGAAAGACACCGCATTCGGATATTCATAAGATGAGACACCCAGTCGCGTCTTCGAGGTTCGCGGGGGTGGGCGTGTTTGAGTTTGAAGGAGAGGAATGGTTAAGTCATCATCGTCATGACCGTCACACATGTTCCGGTAGGATATCTCTGCAAGAATGAAGGGATTATTCACACGACCGTCATGAAGAACAAACAATATTTGAAAAGAAGGAAGAGACAACCGTATGATCTTCTTGACTCGAAGAACACGAACGGGGACTGATCATGAAGCTCGCACGCGGGTCGTGCACGCTTAACGGGAGATCCTGGATGGTATGAAGAAGATGATCCTTGTTGTTAGACATGATGGGAAATAGAGTTTTTGCAAGGAAGCTCTCTTTGTAAAAACGGATCAAAAAATCTCTTCACTGCATAAATACCGAGGAAACCCTAAAACGATTACGGCGCCCGATATATGAGGATTCAACGCCGACCAAGTCGGGATTTCTTTTGAGCCACGATCAAGAACCGGAAGAGCATCTGGACACAACAATTCAACCGGCAATGTGCAAGCACCCGCGCCCGAATCCGGTAGAAGAAGAATCCTATCACGACTCAAACACCCGAAGGCGGTCAAGCTCATACATGTACAAGAGGAACCAAGCGACTCACCGGATCAAGTCCTGCTTCCTTCGCATCCTTAATCAAGACCGACCAGTTCCAGGAAAACGCCTGACAGTATGAAACTATCCGGTAAATATGTATTCACTCCAGCTTGGTCATTTCTGTATGTCACCATCTCATGCCTACCACACAATAATGTAACCATTATGTGCTAGGCGTGGGACTTAATGTTGATGGTGGATTTTCGTTTTAAGGTTAAATTTGTAAGTAACCGAGGAAAATCATGCGCCGACATCTCATAAAAGACAAAGCCATTTATAAGTGACGGATACTCCTCACTTAACTCACCAAGAATGGAGCATGTAGCAACAATCCCATTTCAGTGAATACATGAAATTCCTTCAAGGTTGGAGCATGTAGCAACAATCCTTCTGTGAATTTCATATCTTGTATTTCTGTACCCATTATCGGTGTGGCATGATGATTGAGTGTTACTCTTACGGAGTAACACGAACCTCCAAGCACTATAATGAATCCATGTACGAAATACCCGTGCGAGGCTGATTCTCGGTGTGTTATACTAGCCCGAGCCCTCTCGGTGTGTTATACTAGCCCGATTGAGCCCCTCTCGGTGTGTTATACTAGCCCGATTGAGCATCCGGACTTGACTGACTATCGATCTCAGGATATGATCTGATCATGATCATCCAACTCCACAAGCATGATTGGATGGCCACAGATCAATTCCATCACCCCCAAGCGGTATGGAATACACACGGCCAGGCTTTGCCAAATATGATACGATCGCAGTCATCCAACTCCACAAGCATGATTGGATGGCCACAGATCAATTCCATCACCCCAAGCGAGTATGGAATACACACGGCCGACCCGCATGGTCGACCATTGGCCTTTGCTTGCCAAGAAACCGTCCATACCAAGCATTATGGGCGGAAAACCTAAATTAGGGTTTGCGGCATATTATATGTCGCAAAACGGTCTCAACCTGGTCCGTTTTCGCAGGCATAGATGGAGGGTGTAGATGTAGACTCAAAAGGCCCGGAGCATGTCGACACAATCACCATGTGACCGCCACACGCTTGACCAATCGGTCAAAGCCAACCGTGGTTGGTTACAACAAAACCATCCGCCCAAAAGAGCATGGTCGCGCGGCTTTGAAAGCCAAAATTAGGGTTCAAGCCATCACGCGCGTCCATCTTCTCCGGCACGAATGGAGGGTCACAGATTAGATTGAGCAAGGGTCGGTCACACCAGCATGAACACCGTGGGCCCATCTACCTCCTCACGCGGTCGGCCAAGGCTCATCATTCGGCCAACCCAAAACGCACGCCCAAACTCGTGCGGTTACACCTCCCAAATCCTAAACTGCTCTCGACCGCTCAACTTCACCCGGATGATTTGAATGGCTTAGATCACGTTTTCATGGGATAATCAGGTATAGGTGTGAACACCAACCTACCACCTACACGGTAGTGTGATCGACCAAAACCAACCAATGTTGGTCGCTTCAAACGCGTGCCCAAACTAGGGAAATCACGCCGGTTTCCAACTCCTTTGCGGCAAGGGATTTGCGCTGTAAACCGATCTCGACCACTCCTCTTTACCGGTCAAATTGAGTGGCCCAGATCGCGCTTTCATGAGGGAACGGAATACGGGCGCCTACACCATCATGCATCAACACGCATGTATGGTCGGTCTTCTCAAAATCCTTCCCATGCTTGGTTTCGACCAAGTCAAGAGTGATGCTTGCGCACCTCTTTAAAAACCCTAATTTCATCAAAGGTCGCAGATGAGTGTCTCAAACATCATCTCATCCGTCCACCTCACCACTTGGTTATACAACCCGGTCGGGAGATATTTGGTTAGTTAGCGGTCATTACACATCACTTTACCACACCGTAATGCAAGCACTGCATAAAATACACACGATCTTGCACAAGTATCGACTTTCTGAATAACGCGGTTATTCAATTCAGCATTACATGCTATCTTTCGTGGATCCACGATCCACATTCAGACATCAATCATGTCACAAACCGGGGGATACTTCTGCGGGGTATTGGTACGGCGGTTTACGGCGTGCGGCGTGCAACGCGCCATCACAAGAACGTGTTAGGGAGTCATGGACGGTTAGAGATGAACAGGGAAAAGTGGGCAAGACGAGGTCGTGCGTTACCGACACACAACTCCACTACTCCATCATTCCACTACCTCCACTTCCCACGAGAAACGTGAATGAGGCTCAATGACTTGTATAAATAGGTTCTCCGCCCTATTTTCCAACGACAAGAAAAACAAGACAGAAAATCGACATCCAGAGCCTCCTTACATTAACCGTAAGCCTGCTCACTTTTACTGTCACAAGTCATAACAAGCCAACACCTTCACAATCTCAACACCTTTCTTCGCTTCCTCCCTAAGATCAACCCCATCTCCTTCATTTTGTGACCGAAACAAGTCCGGAACGGCCATTTCTTGGTTTAGGCCGGACTTGCACAGATTGATCTCTCGAATCTACAAGCACTCACCGTGAGTGCATTTGTTGTAGGTTTAAATTCATTCCTCATCACACCCCAAATTACCAAATTCAAGCGAGAGTAGTTTTCACCCATCAACAACTAGAAAACTCTTTCCAACAAAATGAACCACTGGAACCACTGTAGTGAGAAAAACATATGGCCAGTGTTTCCTTATATAGAAATTTTCTTGGTATGGACATGAAGACCCATAAAAGTTCCGAACCATATTACTCAAGAAACACTATATTAATTTCCTCTTTAAATTTGGTAAGACCCAATTAAGTTGGTCCAAATTTGTACAGTTTTTATAAAATCTCGCCAACTACTATTCTCCATATTTATTTGTGTTGTTGTCCAAATATTTTGACCAGTCTAACCTAAGTTTCAGTAGAAGTTATTTCTCTTCCTTACACGTGGATTGTTAAAACTATTAAAGTGGAGAGTCATAAGTGATTCGCACAATAAAAAAAAATATTGTCTTGTCTGAATATTGACATGGTTTTCACGCCTATATTATACATATTATTAGCTGGCAAGGTGATTCATACTGAAATGGCACAAAAACACGCCAACCATTTAAGAATCACTTTACCATTCGAATCACAACTTTTCATCTCGATTACACAGTCACTTTCCAATTTTATTATTTTATGATGGAATTTTTCAAATTAGTTTGTGATCTTCTTCACATTGTTTTCCATATATGCATATCGGTCCAGATAAGCATATTGATAATAGTCTCACTGAATAAAAGAATGTTGGCTTGGTGTCTGCGGAAGTTAAATGTATTATTGAAGACATTGTAATAGAATCCCTTGATCTACAAAAAAAACATTACTTCTCCGAAGTTTGTAAACATTCCAACATTTACTGTTTGGTCAAAGGTAACGTTATGTATACGAAACTAATGTTGTAATGAGTTTGTATTTTAATTGATGTAACGTGATCGACTTTATTAAGAGATTTTTCTAAATATTTATTCAGTGGTTATCCGGTCAAAAACTCCCTAACCATTAAAAATGGAGATTCGGTTGTCATAAGTAATGTTTTTTCCGAATATAAGCATATGTTACTTTTGTATAAAGTATGCAAGCCTAAAATGTTCAAAAAATGACATAGCTTATTTCACTTTAGCTAATAGCACCTTGAATACCACAAGCTCAAATTGATACAAGAGTCGTGTTCATAACATCCATGTCTTTGTATTTCGAAGTACTACTTCATATTGAGTTGAAGTCAATTTCATTCAACCTGACATATTCACATCATAGTTTTTCCTCTGAAGGATGATGATTAGAGGTGAGTGGCAGTCTCTATTCACTGAGAATCGAATGCGATCAGTCATAAGATCGACCCATCCGGAAGCTAGTGACATGCAAATCCTACAACAAAATCATTATAGGATGTGTGGTATTCGTCTAACTGCATTTTTTTTTTATTATGTACTATGGTGTTATCCTTTATCCATTGGCTTTAGAAGGAGGAGACCACGAATTGGTGAATTAAGGCACAAGTAACTACAGTTAGTTTATCTTACTACATAATATAGTAAAATCAGAAAAAGACGTGCCCTTGGAGAAGATTTATTGTCATTGTGTTATCAAAATTCGATCTAGATATCTATTTTTATTTCCGAAGACACTTATGAAATATTTGCTGGTATTAGACATTTTAGTATTCTACTAAACAACGAATTTCCTATGTATGGTACAACAACGAATTTCCTATGTATACTACTAAACATGTCTCACTTTGGTATTGAAACCTATACCCCCGAAGAAAATTCGTTATACAATATACAATATGAGTGAAATATGTACCCATTTTGTTATCCAAATACATCACTCGAATCATGATTTTCTATAATCATATAATTTTTCTTTAAGAAGTCAATTGTCGTCCTTCACAAGTTTTTAACATCTTCAATGGCGGTCAACACCTTGGTTGCTCTCTGCGTGTTGAAAAAAAATCTCTTCAAAAGCACCAATTTCCAATGATAAAATGTTGCCGAAATCGCTTCATATTTCACTGCCCTTGTGGAGGTATGGATGCATGTTTGTCGGTAACCGATGTTTAGTCGAGTGCCACTAGCATATACACGATTTGGAGGTTTTTATTTGTAAATCAAGCGAAATTACATTGTATTAATACACAATTCAGAGGTTTTATTTGTAAATCGAGCGAATTTACATTGTATTAAATATAGAGGTTACGTTTAATAAGAAGTCCATCAAGTACAATTGTATTTTTGTTATCCAAAGAAGTACATTCTCTGAGCCTACTTCTTTTTGGAACTAAGCAAGTACATGAATACATTAAATGTAGGTTCATAGGGATTCAGAAATGGTTAACTTTTGTTTAGGGTGTACTATATAAATGGATGTTGGGATTACTTAATGACATGAAATCACTTAAAATTATTATGTTTTCTCGATATTTCTCAGAAAATGGGTTGTTTTGGTTACAAAGTTCTCATTGTTTCAAATGAGCGCTTTGATATTGTGAGGAGAGACTGTTTCGTTGTTGTTCTTCTAAAAGACTATCACTTCGGTAACAAAAATTTCAAATTGATTCATCCAAGATACTATTGCAGTGTGTTTCAATAATGTAGGGGATTTTAGGCTATTGATGATGAATGATAGTATAAATGTTGATGGAAAATGTGTCAGTTTGATTCAAATCGAGGACGGGTGCAAGTGTGTTAAAGAATGGGTTGAATACTATGTGCATATTGCGGATGAGGTAACGTCTTCTATTTGATCTCATTTAGATACTTCATGTTTCATCTTTGATTTTAATGTACAATGTCACGGTTATATTATATAGATGCTGCATTGGATTTCTTATTTTGTCAATATTTATTATTTCTATTTTGTCAATATTTACTATTTATATTGGTATTGCATGGGATTTGTTATTGTCATGTTTGTCTGTGTTAGAGCATTACTCAGTCGAACTCGCATGCGTTGCTATCTCAAGCATGTTTGTCAATGTTAGTGATCAAAACTATAAGTTTTGATTTCTAGTCTACTATAGCTAAGTCTCGGACTAGGATAGAAAGTGTAGTTGAGCTCAAGAACTCCATGACAATCATCATACAAGACGAAGGAATACTCAAGGAACTGGTGGAACTTCATCGACTAAAAGGTATGTGGAGACTTGAACTTATCTATCACTCAAAAGTATATCTATAGCTACTCTATCTCCTATCTTAAGACAAAAGTCGTTTTTCTATATAGACTTTGATTATACACATTTGCTATTTAGAGCCGAGTTTATCTCGCCTATCTATTTCTCGAAATATGTGTTGGTAAGCTTTCGCTTTGGCCAAGTTCATCTTTACCTAGTGACGAAAGTCATGTTATGTTTCAATCACTTTGAAAATTGCTTTGACGAAAAATGGTTTGTGAATAACAACTATATAACGTCCTCTAAGAATGTTTCAATGATTGAAATGAGAGTTTAGATTATATAACCAATGGTGGATATAAGCATTGTGTGGCAACACATATATGTATAAGTCCTTTTTTCCTTGAGCCGAAGTTTGCAAACTTTGTTGATCAAGAGAACCGGAACAAGAGCCGTGAACTCAGTCCGCGAACTGGCGGAAGTTCTCGGCCCGAGAAAATCTGCTGGAGTTTGAGAACTCCTTCCGGGAACTTAAGTCCGCGAACTAAGTCTGCGAACTTAAGTTGGTTATATCTAAAGACGATTGTTTGTGAACTTATTTATATTAACTAAGGAATGTTAAATTCAAACCGTGGCTATAAAGTTCATGAACCGATTCGAGTGAATCAAATCGTTTTTGCTTCGATTGTGTCTTATGTAGTTACATCATATTTCCTTGCAATTGAACAACTCTCTAACTATTTCATTTTAGTCATTTGAACTAGTTATGGTGAAGAAGAATATGGTTGATATGAAAGTGCTCATATGGCTAACCATTTGGTTAACTATTGTTGAACCAACAAATGTACATGTTTGGGTACGGTTACACAAACCCAAAATCGTGCATTTCATTTGTGTGTAACAAGCTAAGTTTTTGATCCAACGGTTGAAAGATATTAGTTTGAATCTAATCAGGTTTTCATCTAACGGTGAATATTGAATGTTTTGTTACCAATATAACATTGACTGCAAACCCTGATTTGAAAGACTATATAAGGAATAACTCTAGCATCTGGGAAACCTAATCCCCACACCTTCCGTGTGATACTAGTTGTATTAGCTAGAGTCGATTCTCCTTTAACATTAGGTTTCTTCTTGAAAACCAGTTAACAACTTAAAGACTTCATTGGGATTGTGAAGCCAGACCGATACTACTTTCTTGTAGTTGTGTGATCTGATCTTGCTAATTCTATCGTGTTGAGTAAAATCATGATTGGCTTGAGATTAATATTTCTGATAGGCAAGATATAAAAGTAGTCACAAAAATCTTCGTCTCATCGTTTGTGATTTGATGCGTGTCGTAGGTGCAATCAAATTAATTCAATATTTCCACTCAATTAAAAATAATATAATGGAAGTCAAGTTCGTTCCCACGAGGAGCAAGAGATCTTAGTTGTAAAAGTTGTCACGAAAGGGGGTGTAAAAAGCAAAATAAAAATAAACAAAGCAATTAAAAAGGTAAAGTTGAAAGATGAAAGCAATAAGAGAGAGAAGATCAAGGAATCCTTCTTCGTTACGAAACAATGAATCAAGTTATGTTCTATTCTACTTGTTATTAGTCACAAATTATCACCAACCGTAGGTAAAGCAGCTAGCTCGAGTGCTAAACCCCTAAATCCCTTGTATCACCTAGGACACGGAAGTTCTCGACTACCGGATTCTAATCACCAAGCCACCTAGAATTAGCTCAACCTAGATGTAACTTGGCTCATGCATTAAGTTTTGTGAATTTCTTAGGTTGATATTAGTAGTTAGACTCTTAGCTCAAGGTCCACTTGCTAACGTTGTTTCTACACACAATTGCTCCACGGAATCCCTCGCAAGGTCTCGTGTTTGCTACTTATGTAAAGAGTCAAGAAACGATTACTTATCTCCTAACTTTCACTAGCTTTAGATCAAATTAACAAATCAATTTAGCGTGCACTCCAAACAATCTATCAATCAATCATGAATGTCTTTAAGATCACTCCTATTAGTAAAAACAAACGATAATTATGTGAAAAACTTCAAGATAGAATTTGAAAACAAAAACTTAAATCATATGTTAAGAACTAGGAATTCATCCTCAATCAATAAGAAATTTAGCTACTCATGTTTTTGAAATTCACACAAATAATAATAATTAAAAGAAGAATTTTCAAATTCACACAAGTAATTAAAAAGAAAAATCTTAGAAAAGCAAGCAAAAACACAAGTGTTGTGTGTGTAGAGAGGTGTGTAGAAGTTGTAGAAAACTTCTCTATTTATAAGCTTCAATATTCTCCAAATCTTCTAAGGAGTAGAATCCTTTTCCTTTTGCAATTCAATTTCCAATTCCAAGCTTTTCTCAACTCTTCCACCTTCTCTTTCCAAATTTGAGTCCAATTCTCCATCCAATTCCTAGCCCAAGTCTTCACACCCATGAGAGAAGTCCATAGAAAATTCTGGAATTTTTTGCTCGTCGGAAAACTGGGATTATGGCCGGAATTTGCCCGGAAAACGTTGCCGCCGGCTACCTGAAAATTTCTCCGTCAATAGAATATTCGACGGAATATTCCGTCCGGTCCTCCGTTAGGACTAACGGTCAAATGGGTCAACCGTCAGTCAACTGTTAGTCAGCGGGTCAAGTCAGATGAGGGAGTCAGCTATGAGTCAGAATATGGGCTGAGTCAGGACGAGTCAGACCTGAGTCACTTGGCCTAAGCTATTTACAGTCTTGCCAGGCTAAATTCTTGTGTTGCACCAGGATGGTGCATCACTGCTTGCTCCCAGCCATAATGGCTCTTACCATTTCAGTTCAGCTTTCTCTCCAGCTGCAACACAGTATCCATTCTACCACCTGAGCAACCATCTCAGCTTTTGCATACAAATTCAGGTATCCCATACAACACCTTGAGCTGCACAGGCTACTCATCTCCGCCACTTGGCCTTAGTGCCAAAACTCAGAGCTCAAGCCAACCATTCCCTGCACAGTTCAACTTAAACTTGCCCTGAACCTGCAGCTAACCCATTGTTCCTCTGCCATACCACCAGCTCAGTTGCTACTTCACTTCACTAACCTGCTTTCACAAAAGCCTCCAACAGTCCTGTCCTTCGAACTCTGCAGCTGCACATTCAACTCCAGTTCCTTCACCAGTTCAGCTTAAACAGCTTCACTGCAACAATAGCATCGATTCACCAACTCAGCCCCGCATTTCAGTGAGCCATTACGATTCGAGAGACACCAACGAGCCATTCCATCTTGCCGGCTTCCATCATCATCACGATTCACCACTACGACATTTTGCTCTTTGATATTCATATCAACAGCACCAGTCTTTGTCACCAAAGATCTAGACACCTGAGCACCAAACTGCTCCCATTGCATCTCAATCAGACTGAGACAACACCACCACTGCTTCACCTATGAACCCTTGTCTCATTATCACTTGCAGCTCTCAGATCCCCTTCAACAGCTCATTACCACCAGACCTTCATCTGCAATGAGCTCCAATTCATTCCTGGCTTCAGCTCAATCAAACAGCAAACCACACTAGCCATCAATACCCAGACCAGCTCATACTCAGCCAATCCACAAACCCCCATTTAATCTTTATAAATCTATCAAACCCTTATTTCCATTTCTGGGTTATTGACCACCAACACCTCAAAACCTCAGTCCTCTAGCCAGCCCTGCAATCTCCCATCTTCTAATGCTGCTCAACCAACAACTCAAGAGACCTCAATCTCCATATCCTCCAGGTACCCATTGCAGCATTCCACTCACAGCTACATCTCAGGCCTCTCAAAATCCATAACAGCAGCACCTTGAATCAAAACCCCAACTCTGACTCCACCCATCTGAAACAATCTATCAAATAACCCATCTATATGGTTTTCAATTGAAGCTCAGAGAACCAACTCGACAGATTCATCTCAAGGGTTGGTTGAATACTCATTTCGATCTCCATCTTCTCCCTGTTGTTCTCAGATTCGAACCCCTTTCCAATTTCTGATCTCACAGCAGCACCCATTTCTCGCTAAACCACGAGCTCAGCTCCTTTAATCCACCAGCGAAACTCATCGATCTGTATTCTTCTGGCTCTCGGTGTATCAACCAGAACTCCATCTTCCCTGAATCTCGATCTCAGCCATGGAATCAGCAGCTCACAAGTTAGCACCTCACCCTCTCATAAAGTCTGTGTTGAACAACAACAGTGATTTCCATCTCGATCTTCCCTGAATCTCTCCATTGCCTCCTCTGTGCTCGAGCTCATCCTCACAAATCTAGAGCAGCCATTTTTTTCTCATTTTCAGCTCTCACTTCTCTTTCACAGAAACAACAATTCTGAGGCTGAGAACAATTTCTCGACCAAATGATAAGGTTGCCTGTACGGCCATTATTAGGGCACCCCGGATAATGGATATGGGCCACCAATACATCTCTTTGTATTGTCAGTCCTGGGGAACTGACAAGCTTAATTGTTGACTTTGCTTACAACCTTCTCATACGGACCCGGAATGGCCTCGTTCTTTCGCCGATAGCTTCGCCTTTTTGCTCCAATTGGGATGATTTCCGCTTCTTTTCCTCCGTGCGACTCCAGAGTACCTAATAACTCAAAAGCACGCGTAAAGTACATAATTCACAAGAAAAATAGCAAAGAAAGCATAAACTCTATATAGTAAATTAGGTGTATTCTACACCTATCAAATTCCCCCACACTTAGACTTTGCTAGTCCTCGAGCAAATCAAACTAAAAACTCACAACTTCAAAGCGCTCAAGCGTCACAAGCATCCAAAGAGCTATGAGGACATAGAGTTTCTGCATTCTAGTAATAAGAAGTTAGAAATACTAAAGAACATATTCTCGTTCTTAAATGTTGAGTGAGAAATAACCACACCATAATGAGAGAATGCGTGTTTGAGAAACGATCAATAAGCATTTCGCCTCGACTTCGCCTCACCAAAATGGATTTTATGATAATTGCACTCAAAAAAAGACTGACTTTTTATGGTTCTCACATGTGTGCGGTAGGAATGAAGAGAGAAATCTGCGACACGTTGAATGGTGGGAAGGACAACTTAGAAATATTTTTAAAAACCCACATCTTTTATATTTTGAAAAACCATTTTTCTAACGATCTCTACGAAAGGAAATCAACCATTATTATCGAGGATGAGATTACTTACTTACCTTCACATCCGATCGCCAATTATGATAACACCACTCTCACGGCATCCAATAGAAACGTCTTCCGCTCCTCGTCTTTAACTTCTTGGTCTTCGTCTTCGGTTTCAACTATTAGTGATAAACCCTCGAATTTCATAAATCCTTGACAATTTTTAACTCTTTTACCTTAAATCCTTGTCGCTTGAAACTTCCTTATAGATTTTCCTTCCCCACGGCTTATTAACAAAACAAATATTTTTTTTTTTTTTTTTTTTTTTTTTTTTCACACAAATAAGAGAAATTAAATACAAAAATAAACCATGGCCGTGGGAGAAGTATTTTACCACTTGATTCTTCACAACTTGTATCGTCTTGAAATCATAAACTTTCAAAAATTCTCACCTTTTACTTTTCTTCGCTTTCATGAATAAGTCTTCATACTTGGATATAAAATTACCTCATTGTATTGTAAGTCCTCAACATATATGTGAATTCCGCTCTTTGTATGTTGCTTTACTTGAGTTTGAAATTTGCTCTTTTTCTCATTCCGTTGCTTGTAAACCTTAAACTTTTCCAACTTTCCTTGTAGATTTTGATGTCGCTCCTTGTTGATGATGAATGTGTTTCTATGGATCCGTTGTTGTCGAGAGAGAAAATGGTGCTAACTGCAAATCGAACTACAAGAAGGAAGCTTTCATCCATGGACGTCACCCTCATGATTGACAAAATTAGCACTCAAGAGATCAAAGAGTAGTGCTTCTATTGGTGGGAGGTTGGGTAGCTCACCATTCTACCCGGAATTTACTTACGGTGACACACACTCAAAAGAAGCTCTTTAGTAGATGGAAGATTTCTGGTCGGTGCCTCTCATGATATGAATACGGGTAGTCTCCACTAATGATTGATCAGCAACTCTAATAACGCACTTCTCCCTGCACCAAATTCGCATCACCGGCATGATTAAATCCATTATTTAACACTCAAACAAACAAGAAATCCGAATGTATTTCTCTAACATTTCCAAGTTCAATTATGTCGGTCAAAATCTCTATGTAAACATACCTAGAAGTATGCTAGTGACTCTAAAATCTTTAAAAGTTGGAATTTTTAAGTAAAACTTTTTTTTTTTTTTCAAAATTTTTTAATTTTTTTGTAATTTTTGTTTTAAAAACATGCTTAACCACTCCCCACACTTAAACCTTACATTGTCCTCAATGTAATTGAATCCTCCTAGTAAAGTCAAGGTGGGAAATTTTAACATGATAAGAAACAAGAAAAAGAAATAACAAAAAGCAAAAGGATAAGAAATACAAAACCGATGGGTTGCCTCCCATTAGCGCTTGTTTTAAAGTCGACGGCCCGACTTAGCTCTTGCGGCACATTACTCCTCCGGAGGGAGTGCATCTCCAAATGAAAGTTCATCCAAATTCACATAAGCGATGTTCTCATAGTATGGCTTCAACCTATGGCCGTTGACTTTGGAAACCGAATTGTCTCGAAGACTAGTAATTTCAATTTGCACCTTGAGGAAAAACATTAGTAACAACATATGGTCCAATCCAACGGGACCTTAACTTTCCAGGAAATAGTTTAAGGCGAGAATGATATAAAAGAACTTTTGTCCCACGATGAAACTTTTACGAGAAATCATCTTGTCATGAAAAAGCTTGGTCTTTTCCTTGTAAATCCGGGCACTCTCGTAAGCATCATTGCGTATCTCCTCTAACTCATGTAGTTGTAACTTCCTTTGTTTCCCCGCTTCATCATACTCCATGTTGAATTTCTTTATCGCCCAATAAGCCTTATGTTCAAGTTCAACCGGAAGATGACAAGCCTTTCCATAAACCAACCTATATGGAGACATACCAATTGGTGTCTTATACGCCGTTCTATACGCCCAAAGTGCATCATTGAGCTTAAAGCTCCAATCTTTCCTTGTGGTATTCACCGTTTTCTCAAGAATGGACTTTATCTCACGATTCGAAATTTCCGCTTGTCCACTAGTTTGTGGATGATAAGGCGTACCAATTTTGTGTGTTATGTTGTACTTCTTGAGGAGAGCGTGGAAAGCCTTCTTGAAATGTGAGCCTCCATCGCTTATCACCACTCTTGGTGTTCCATGCCTATTGAAAATATTTTCCCTTACAAAATCACAAACAACTTGAGAGTCATTAGTCTTGGTGGCTCTAGCTTCCACCCATTTCGAAACATAATCAACGGCAAGAAGTATATAAAAGTTTCCATTCGAATTGACAAAAGGGCCCATAAAATCAATACCCCACACATCAAAAATCTCAACGGTGAGAATTGGTGTGAGTGGCATTTGATTTCGAGCACCTAGATTGCCCGTTCGTTGACATCTATCACACGATTTACAAAAAACATATGAATCTTCAAACAAGGTGGGCCAATAAAATCCACTCTCTAGAACTTTGAGAGCGGTACGTTTCGAACCAAAGTGGCCACCACATGCAAAAGTGTGGCAAAAGGAGAGAATGGATTGAAATTCGGAATTAGGCACGCACCTTCGCATTATTTGATCAACGCCATATTTCCATAAGTATGGTTCATCCCACACATATTGCTTAGCGACCTTCTTAAGTTTCATCTTTTGGAAATTAGACATTGTACTAGGTACTTTCCTTGTCACCAAGTAATTCACTATATCCGCATACCAAGGTGTTGATTCGTCCATGGAGAAAAGTTGTTCGTCCGGAAAGCGGTCATGTAATGGAAGTTCCTCTTGAGACATCACAAGCCTACTAAGATGATCCGCAACGGTATTCTCCACACCCCTCTTATCACGAATTTCTATGTCGAACTCTTGTAACAATAAGATCCACCGGATTAATCTTGGCTTAGCTTCTTTCTTCTTTATTAAGTGTCTTAGTGCGGCATGATCGGAATACACAATAACCTTTGTACCCACCAAGTATGATCGAAATTTTTCCAAAGCAAAAACTATAGCCAATAACTCCTTTTCCGTGGTAGAATAATTGATTTGTGCATCATTAAGGGTCCTAGATGCATAATAGATAACATGGGACAACTTGTCCACCCTTTGACCCAAAACGGCTCCAACCGCATAATCACTAGCATCACACATTAATTCAAATGGAAGATTCCAATCCGGTGATTTGATAATCGGCGCACTTGTCAACATCTCCTTTAATTTGTCAAAAGCATCCTCGCATTCCTTGTTGAAGTCGAAAGGTACCTCCTTTTGTAATAACTTGCACATCGGCATGGAGATTTTGGAGAAATCCTTGATAAACCGCCTATAGAAACCTGCATGACCAAGAAAAGAACGGATTTCCCTCACCGAAGTGGGATATTGTAAGTTTCTTATTAAATCTATCTTTGACTTGTCCACTTCGAGCCCTTGAGAGGACACAATGTGACCAAGTACTATGCCGTGGTTTACCATAAAGTGACATTTCTCCCAATTAAGGACAAGGTTTGTGTCTATGCATCGTTTAAGAATTAGTTCAAGGTTATTTAAACAACCATCAAAAGAATTGCCATAAACACTAAAGTCATCCATAAATACCTCGATGATGCGCTCCACATAATCCGAGAATATACTCACCATGCATCTTTGAAAAGTAGCAGGCGCATTGCAAAGGCCGAACGGCATCCGTCTATATGCAAGCGTTCCAAATGGACAAGTGAAAGTGGTCTTCTCTTGGTCCTCCGGTGCAATAACAATTTGGTTGTATCCCGAATAACCATCCAAAAAGCAATAATAAGAATGCCCGCTAACCGCTCCAACATTTGATCAATGAAAGGTAAAGGAAAATGATCCTTGCGGGTTGCGGAATTAAGCTTTCTATAGTCAATGCACACTCTCCAACCGGTTTGAACTCTTGTAGGAACAAGTTCATCGTCTTGATTTCGAACAACCGTGACTCCGGACTTCTTTGGCACCACTTGTACCGGACTAACCCACTTGCTATCGGAAATTGGGTAGATTACCCCCCACACTTAGCAATTTGAGTATCTCTTTTTTCACAACCTCCATCATGGGAGGATTAAGCCTACGTTGAGCATCACGTACCGGCTTCACGTTTTCTTCCATTAGAATCCGATGCATGCACATGGATGGACTAATGCCTTTGATGTCCGCAATTGTCCACCCAATAGCCGTTTTGTGCTCTTTCAAGACTCTAAGCAAACGGTCTTCTTGTACCGGTGTGAGGTTCTTAGAAATAATCACCGGAAGCTCATCTCCATCTCCAAGAAAGCATACTTCAAATGGTCAGGAAGTGGCTTCAATTCTAACTTGGGCGCCTTCACAATAGATGGTACAAGTACTTCATCATTCACGGGTAAAGAAATATATGAAACATCACCCTTTTTAGCTTCTTGCAATGTCGCCAAAGCACCACACATCTCCACCAATTCCTTGGAGATTTCAACATCCAAGTTAGACAAGCCATGGACGTCCAATTCAATGCTCTTTTGCAACACCACATCAAGTTCATCCTCTTGGTTCAATTCCACCATTTGTTGTGCTAATGAATCAACCACATCAATGGAGTAAACGGAATGCACATCACTTGGGTAGCGCATGGCTTCAAATATGTTAAAGTGTATTATCTCCTTGTCAAATTCCATAGTGAGTGTACCCTTATCAACATCAATCTTCGTCTTTGCGGTCTTCATGAATGGCCTCCCAAGAAGTAAAGAAGTAGATGATCGGTTCTCATTGTTGTCCATATCCACCACAAAGAAATCCACCTAGGAAAAATAAGCTCATTTACTTGCACTAGCACGTCTTCTACAAGCCCCTTAGGATATATGTTAGACTTGTTTGCCAATTGGATAATAACTCTCGTCTCTTTCAAAGGTCCAAGATTCAAGGAGTCATATATTTCGGCCGACATCACACTAATGGAAGCTCCCAAATCAAGTAAAGCATGTTCAAACCTTTGTTTACCAATAGTAATTGGCACCGTGAAACCACGGGATCCGTGCACTTTGTAGGCATCTTCTTCAATAGCATAGCCGACGCACTCTCGCCAACTTTAGTAATTTCATTATCAAGCAACCTATCCTTCTTGATGCATAATTCCTTCATGAACTTGGCATACCTTGGAATTGTCTTAATGGCCTCAATGAATGGGATGTTGATTTCAATCTTCTTGAAGATATCCATAAGTGCCTTGTCTTGAGCTTCTTTCTTGGATTTAGCAAAACGACTAGGAAAAGGAGGTGGAGTAGTGAAAGTAGAAACCGGTTCCTTGGATTGGTCGTTTGGTGTGGAATTCTCCTTTGATGCGGTTTCCTCCTTGTCATTGACTACCTCTTCACTAACTTCCTCATAATGACTTGGACCCTCCACTTGCCTTCCACTTCTTAAAGTAACCGCATTAACATTCTCTCTTGGATTCACAAACGGTTGTGAAGGAAGTTTTGTGGATGCTTGAGATTTCAATAAATTCACATCGGTCGCAATTGTCCCATTTGAGTTTGTAAGTCCTTGATGGCCGAATCGGTCTTTTGTTGGCTTTGTTGGCTTTGTTGGAACATAGAAGTAAGACCTTGCAAACCTTGCATTAATGCATTGAGCTTGTCATCATTCAAAGAATCACGCTCCTTGACTTGTTGTTGAAATTGTTGTTGAGGTTGGAAACGTGATTGTTGAAAACCACCTTGTTGCTCATATGGATTAGAAACCGCCGCTTGCTTGTTTGCATAACTAAAGTTGGGATGATCCTTCCACCCGGGATTATAGGTATTGGAGTATGGATCGTACCTTGGCCTTTGATTTGGATATAAAGCATTCACTTGTTCGGTCTCACCATCCGGAATAATTACCGCGGCCATCCTTTGAATCATTGTCTCCATGTTACTTATCCTTTGATCAAGATGTGATGAAGAATCACTAACTTCATGCACTCGCCTAACCATTGGTTCATCCCTTGTGTAGAATTGTTGCGAGTTTGCCGCCATACTTTCAATTAACTCTCTAGCTTCGGTCAAAGTCTTGTTCATTAGTGCACCACCACCCGCGGCGTCAAGAAGAGACCTATCACTTGGGTGAAGAGCTTCATAGAAGTATTGGAGTATCATAACGTCACTAAATTGATGGTGTGGACAGCTTGCCACCAACCTCTTGTATCGCTCCCAACAATCATACAATGATTCTCCCACTTGTTGTTTCAATCCACAAATCTCCTTGCGAATTTGAGTAGCTTTGGATGCGGAAAATATCTCTCGAGGAAAAGTTTCTTCATCCCATTCCATGTTGTGATACTTAGGAAGGTAAATAATATAACCATTCCTTAGCATTGCCCGCCAAAGAAAACGGGAAAGCTTTTAACAATGCTCCATCCGCATTAGTCTCCGGTGGAAGCATAGCCATAACTATGGCATAGAAGTCCATAAGATGTTTGTTTGGGTCCTCATTCACCATGCCATGGAACTTTGGTAACTCTCTAATCAACCCGGCTTGATTTCGAAGGTTGAGTTAGTTTGGATACACCATTGTTGTGTATCAAGCTTGTGAGAAGCTAGGTCCTTTAGTGTACGATCAGCCATTGTGTCTTCCTCTTTGTCCGAATCACTTGATGAAGAAGGAGAAAGTGGAGTGTTAATCGCACGAATGAAATCCTGTAGTTGAGTGCCGGATCGAAGACGTATTGGACTCGGTCTACCCCCTTTAAGCATTCACCAAAGGAATAACACCTGAAACAAGATTCTCACAAACTAAGTTAGATACGGTAAAGAATCTAACAAAGCAAGAATAAAAATAAAAACAACTAAAAAATGCCCGTTGCTCCCCGGGCGGCGCCAAAATTTGATGCGTGTCGTAGGTGCAATCAAATTAATTCAATATTTCCACTCAATTAAAAATAATATAATGGAAGTCAAGTTCGTTCCCACGAGGAGCAAGAGATCTTAGTTGTAAAAGTTGTCACGAAAGGGGGTGTAAAAAGCAAAATAAAAATAAACAAAGCAATTAAAAAAGGTAAAGTTGAAAGATGAAAGCAATAAGAGAGAGAAGATCAAGGAATCCTTCTTCGTTACGAAACAATGAATCAAGTTATGTTCTATTCTACTTGTTATTAGTCACAAATTATCACCAACCGTAGGTAAAGCAGCTAGCTCGGTGCTAAACCCCTAAATCCCTTGTATCATAGGACACGGAAGTTCTCGACTACTCGGATTCTAATCACCAAGCCACCTAGAATTAGCTCAACCTAGATGTAACTTGGCTCATGCATTAAGTTTTGTGAATTTCTTAGGTTGATATTAGTAGTTAGACTCTTAGCTCAAGGTCCACTTGCTAACGTTGTTTCTACACACAATTGCTCCACGGAATCCCTCGCAAGGTCTCGTGTTTGCTACTTATGTAAAGAGTCAAGAAACGATTACTTATCTCCTAACTTTCACTAGCTTTAGATCAAATTAACAAATCAATTTAGCGTGCACTCCAAACAATCTATCAATCAATCATGAATGTCTTTAAGATCACTCCTATTAGTAAAAACAAACGATAATTATGTGAAAAACTTCAAGATAGAATTTGAAAACAAAAACTTAAATCATATGTTAAGAACTAGGAATTCATCCTCAATCAATAAGAAAATTAGCTACTCATGTTTTTGAAATTCACACAAATAATAATAATTAAAAGAAGAATTTTCAAATTCACACAAGTAATTAAAAAGAAAAATCTTAGAAAAGCAAGCAAAAACACAAGTGTTGTGTGTGTAGAGAGGTGTGTAGAAGTTGTAGAAAACTTCTCTATTTATAAGCTTCAATATTCTCCAAATCTTCTAAGGAGTAGAATCCTTTTCCTTTTGCAATTCAATTTCCAATTCCAAGCTTTTCTCAACTCTTCCACCTTCTCTTTCCAAATTTGAGTCCAATTCTCCATCCAATTCCTAGCCCAAGTCTTCACACCCATGAGAGAAGTCCATAGAAAATTCTGGAATTTTTGCTCGTCGGAAAACTGGGATTATGGCCGGAATTTGCCCGGAAAACGTCGCCGCCGGCTACCTGAAAATTTCTCCGTCAATAGAATATTCGACGGAATATTCCGTCCGGTCCTCCGTTAGGACTAACGGTCAAATGGGTCAACCGTCAGTCAACTGTTAGTCAGCGGGTCAAGTCAGATGAGGGAGTCAGCTATGAGTCAGAATATGGGCTGAGTCAGGACGAGTCAGACCTGAGTCACTTTTCCTAAGCTATTTACAGTCTTGCCGGGCTAAATTCTTGTGTTGCACCGAGGATGGTGCATCATTTTTTGCTCCAGCCATAATGGCTCTTACCATTTCGGTTCGACTTTTCTCTCCGCAACACACGGTATCCATTCTACCCACGAGCAACCATCTCGGCTTTTGCATACAAATTCAGGTATCCCATACAACACCTTGAGCTGCACAGGCTCCTCATCTACCGCCTGACCTTAGTGCCAAAACTCGAGCTCAAGCCAACCATTCCTGCAGTTCAACTTAAACTTGCCCCTGAAACCTGCAGCTAACCCATTGTTCCTCTGCCATACCACCAGCTCAGTTGCTACTTCACTTCACTAAACCTCGCTTTCACAAAAGCCTCCAACAGTCTGTCCTTCGAACTCGCATTTGCACATTTCAACTCCAGTTCCTTCGCGATTTAAACAGACTTCACTGCAACAATAGCATCGATTCACCAACTCAGCCCTGCATTTCAGCTGAGCCTTTACCGGTTCCGAGAGACACCAATTGAGCCATTCCATCTTGCCAGCTTCCATCATCTGTCATGAGTTCACCAAAGTACTGCAATGCTCTTCCCAGATATTCATATCAACGACACCGAGTCTTTGTCACCAAAGATGCTCTACAGATCCGAGCACAAAAGCTGCTCCCATTGCATCTCAATCGACCGAGACAACACCACCACTGCTTCACCTATGAACCCTTGTCTCATTATCACTTGCATCTCTCGAGATCCCCTTGACGACTCATTACCACAGACCTTCATCTGCAATGAGCTCCAATTCATTCATGGCTTCAGCTCAATCAAACAGCAAACCACACTAGCCATCAATACCCAGACCAGCTCATACTCAGCCAATCCACAAACCCCCATTTAATCTTTATAAATCTATCAAACCCTTATTTCCATTTCTGGGTTATTGACCACCAACACCTCAAAACCTCAGTCCTCTAGCCAGCCCCGCAATCTCCCATCTTCTAATGCTGCTCAACCAACAACTCAAGAGACCTCAATCTCCATATCCTCCAGGTACCCATTGCAGCATTCCACTCACAGCTACATCTCAGGCCTCTCAAAATCCATAACAGCAGCACCGTGAATCAAAACCCCAACTCTGACTCCACCCATCTGAAACAATCTATCAAATAACCCATCTATATGGTTTTCAATTGAAGCTCAGAGAACCAACTCGACAGATTCATCTCAAGGGTTGGTTGAATACTCATTTCGATCTCCATCTTCTCCCTGTTGTTCTCAGATTCGAACCCCTTTCCAATTTCTGATCTCACAGCAGCACCCATTTCTCGCTAAACCACGAGCTCAGCTCCTTTAATCCACCAGCGAAACTCATCGATCTGTATTCTTCTGGCTCTCGGTGTATCAACCAGAACTCCATCTTCCCTGCATCTCGATCTCAGCCATGGAATCAGCAGCTCACAAGTTAGCACCTCACCCTCTCATAAAGTCTGTGTTGAACAACAACAGTGATTTCCATCTCGATCTTCCCTGAATCTCTCCATTGCCTCCTCTGTGCTCGAGCTCATCCTCACAAATCTAGAGCAGCCATTTTTTCTCATTTTCAGCTCTCACTTCTCTTTCACAGAAACAACAATTCTGAGGCTGAGAACAATTTCTCGACCAAATGATAAGGTTGCCTGTACGGCCATTATTAGGGCACCCCGGATAATGGATATGGGCCACCAATACATCTCTTTGTATTGTCAGTCCTGGGGAACTGACAAGCTTAATTGTTGACTTTGCTTACAACCTTCTCATACGGACCGGAATGGCCTCGTTCTTTCGCCCGATAGCTTCGCCTTTTGCTCCAATTGGGATGATTTCCGCTTCTTTTCCTCCGTGCGACTCCAGAGTACCTAATAACTCAAAAGCACGCGTAAAGTACATAATTCACAAGAAAAATAGCAAAGAAAGCATAAACTCTATATAGTAAATTAGGTGTATTCTACACCTATCATGATTCCACAATATCTTCTTTCCCCGCGTCGATTAAGATTATTGTGAGGTGATTGATAATACTAGGCTGTTCTTCGGGAATATAAGTCCGGGTTATCAATTGGTTCCTGTTCACCTTGATTTATCAAAAGACGGAACAAAACTCGTAGGTATTTCTGTGGGGGACTGTTTATGGGTGAAAACTATTTCTGCCGGTTTTGGTAATTTGAGGTGTGCGGATGAGAAATGAGTCTAAACCTTAAACAAATGCACTACACGGGAGTGCTTGTAGATTCGAGAAATCAATCTGTGCAAATCCGGCCTAAACCAAGAAATGGCCGTTCCAGACTTGTTTCGGTCACAAAGTGAAGGAGATGGGGTTGATCTTAGGGAGGGAAGCGAAGAAGGTGTTGAGATTGTGAAGGTGTTGGCTATGTATGACTTGTATCAGAAAGCTGAACTGGCCTGCAGGATGTAAGCTATCAGTTCCGGTGTTTGAATACGATTGTATCAACACTTGCCTCTGTTGTCTTGACTTGTTATGTTGTTTTTGGAAATAGGGAGGAGAACCTATTTATACAAGTCATTTGAGCCGTATTCACGTCTCTCGTGGGAAGTGGAGGAAGTGGAGTGATGGAGTAGTGGAGTTGTGTGTTGGTGTTACACGACCAGTCTTGCCCACTTCTCCTGTCATCTCTAACCGTCCATGACTTCCTGACACGTTCTTGTGATGGCGCGTTGCACGCTGCACGTGTAAACCGCCTGAGACCAATACCCCAGTATGTATCCCCCCGGTTTGTGACATGATTGATGTCTCGAGTGTGTGGATCGTGGGACCCACAGAAAGTAGCATGTAATGCTCGATTAAATAACTAAGTTATTTAGGAAGTCGATACTTGTGAAGTATCGTGTGTATTCTATGCAGGTACTGCATCATGGCGTGGTAGAGTGATGGGTGGTGATCACCATGACGCCTCACTAACCAATTAACTCCTGACCAGGGTTGTATAACCAAGCCGGTGAAGTTGGACGGACGAGATGATCTTTGAGACACTCATCTGCGACTGTTGATGGAATTAGGGTTTTTGAAGAGGTGCGCAAGCATTACTCTTCAGCTTGGTCGAATCCAAGCTTGGGATATAATTTTGGCAGGGCCGATCGTGCATGTGTGTAGACGACATGACGGTGTAGGCGCCCATACCTCATTGTCTCGTGAAAGTGTGATCTGGGCCACTCAATTTGTCCGGCGAAGTTGAGTGGTCGAGATAAATTTGCAACAGAAATATGGTGTCGCGAAAGTCGCGCATCATGCCCACTTCGGGCGCGCGTTTCAAGACGACCAAGCTTGGTCGGTCTTGTTCGATTAGTCTGGTATACAGACGGCGAGATGGTATACACATCCATATCTCAATATCCCATAGAAACGTGATCTAAGCCACTCAATTTGTCCGGCAAATTTGAGTGGTCGAGATTAGTTTGTAATCGGGGAGGTGCGACCATGCCTAGTTCGGGCGTGCGAATCGAGGCAACCAGGCATGATATGCCTTGGCCGATCGGGTGTGGAGATAGATGGGCCCACGGTGGTCATGTTGATGCGCACCGGACTGCTTAGTCTAATCTGGACCCTTCATTCGTGCGGGGAGAAGATGGACGCTCGTGATTGTTCAAACCCTAATTGGGGTTTCACCGACGCGCGTCATGCCTTGTTTGGGCGCACGAACTGGAACGACCAACTATAGTTGGTCCTGACCGATCGGTCATCTATATAGGCGGGCCCACGGTGTTTGTGTTGACATGTTCGGGCTCTTTGAATCTACATCTACACCCTCCATCTATGCTGCGAAGATGGATGGTTGAGAGCTGTTTTGCGATACATGTAATGTGCCGCAAACCCTAATTTAGGGTTTTTGTCCATACGGCTCTGGTTTGGACGGTTTGGCAAACTATGCCACCCTTTTGGGGAGACCGACCATGCGGGGCCGCGTTGGGTCGGTGGTGAATATTCCAATACTGCTTGGGGTCATGGATTCAATCTAAGCCATCCAATCATCTTTGGTGAAGTTGGATGGTCGTGATCGTTTCTGAGACTGATACGGTCAGTTCAGGTTCAAATGTGCTCAATCGGGCTAGTATAACACACCGAGAGTCGTAACATGTATGGGTATTTCGTACATGCTTCATTATTATTGCTTGGAGATTCGTGTTGCTCTGCTAAGAACAATACTCAGTCGTCATGCCGCACCGGTAATGAGTACAGGAAATACGAGGCGGGTCATGCATTAATTAATAATGCTGTAGATTCACAGGGTATATGGGATTGTTGCTACATGATCCAACCTGGATGAATTTTGTGTATTTAATTCACAGAATAATGGGATTGTTGCCACATGCTCTATTCTAGGTGAATTAGTAAAGTGAAGAAGTATTCATCACTTATTGATGGCTTTATCTTTTGCAAGATGTTAGCCCATAATTTTGGCTTTTATAATTTTAGCCTTAAATGAAAATCCACCATCAACATTAAGTCCCCTGCCTAGCACGTAATGGTTACACATTGTGGGGTAGGCATGAGATGGTGACAGTTAAATACAAAGCTTACGAGACAAAGTTAGATATTACCAGGAGAGACGGGTCATCCTGTCCTTGGAGCATGTCACGTTCAAGAGGCGTCCAGGCGAGTGTTCCCCTAGCATGATGTCGGTCTTGCCTGCTTTGATGGACCGTCACGCCTGTTTCGTTCATGGGGCTACTGCACCTGCTTGATCGAACGTGGGCTTGATGTGCCTGTTTTGGTTAATCGTGGGTCCGCTGCGTCTGCTTGATTGAACGTGGGACCCGATGTAAGCATGCTTGATTCGAACATGTGCAGATGTGCATGCTTCGATCAAACGCGGGACCACCGTGTGCATGTTTCAAACGTCGGCCATGTCATGTGCCTACTTTGACCGTACAGTTGATGTACTTGCTCGAGTGTCATCTTGCTACTTCGACCAAACAATGACCCAGCTAGCTTGACTAAACACCGGACTTGATGCTTTGACCAAACACCGGCATTGCTGTTTGCTTTGCTCGAACGTGGGACCCGATGTGAGCAAGCTTGTTTTTAAAAAAAATGAACCTTGTGTGCTCAAATGTAAATGTGGGTCTGTAGAAAGCGTTGAAGCGGCTTCGGAGCAGGCCGGGAGAGCGTTGAAGTGTTGGAGCCGAAACGCCTTCTCTTCCGGAGAGAGAGCTTTGATTGGGGACGGCGTGTGCCCGACCAATATGGGGCCGGGATCAAGTGGGACCCGCCGCGTGCACGATCGAACGTCGACCTTGTGTTTGAATGAAAAGCCTGCTGCGTGCGCTGTTTTATTCGAATACTAGCCTTGTGACTTTGATCAATACCGGACTTGAAACTTGAGCAATACCGGACTTGTGACTTGATCAATCTAGGACTTGTGACTTGATCAACACCGGACTTGAAACTTTGAGTACCGGACTTGTGACTTGATCAATAGGACTTGTGACTTGATCAACACCGGACTTGAAACTTGAGCAATACCGGACTTGTGACTTGATCAATCTAGGACTTGTGACTTGATCAACACCGGACTTGAAACTTTGAGCAATACGGACTTGTGACTTGATCAATACTAGGACTTGTGACTTGATCAACACCGGACTTGAAACTTGAGCAATACTGGACTTGTGACTTGATCAATACCGGACTTGTGACTTGATCAACACCGGACTTGAAACTTGAGCAATACCGGACTTGTGACTTGATCAATACCGGAATTGTGACTTGATCAACACCGGACTTGAAACTTGAGCAATACCGGACTTGTGAGTTGATCAACACCGGACTTGAGACTTAAGCAATACCGGACTTGTGACTTGATCAACACCGGACTTGAGACTTGAGAAATACCGGACTTGTGACTTGCTCAATACCGGATGAGACTTGATCAACACCAGACTTAAAACTTGATCAATACCGGTATTTGGACCCAATACCAGCCTTGTGTACTCCAACATGAATGTGTGTTCTGTCGTGTGTGACTACACATCTCACGCGTTTTTATACAAGTACTGACTCATGTCTTTTATTGTAGAATGAAGAAAAGAACACTGTTGAGATGTCTTACGGGGATAATCTTTGGTGCCAAGTCGGGAGGTGTTGTGACTTCAAAGATATTCGAACATTGATGATGAGTTGTTCACCGCGCCCTTTCAACTATATGAAAATATCCGTTCCACAAGATAACCCTTATCCTATCGACTTCAAGGTTTTTCATGCTCCGCTGGGCCCTCATGAAGGATGGATGAGACGTATGTTGAGCAATGAGTACATCAAAGATAACTTGACCAGAGCGTAGATTATTGATGCAGCTTGAGTGTTGAAACGGCTCGAGAGGATGTTAAAGTGGTTTCTGGTGCGAACGTTGAGGTGGATCCTGAAGCGAACGTGGGTCCCAGAGAGAGCGTTGAGGCGGCTCTTGAATAGACCATTGAAGCAACTTCTGCTAGAGGGAGCGTTGAAGTGTTTCCCTCTTCAGTTCGATTTACCCTTGCGAATTCCATGCTTCTTGACTGACCATCTCTCTCATGTTGAAGAATTCCTTGGTGACGGTGAAGGAACTTCATGCTAAGCCTCAGTCCCCAAGCGTGGTTTACATGGTTTGTTCGTAGTGGTTGTTGCCGAGCCAGATATGGAATATCTTGGACATTGTTTCATCATTGTGGGAGTCGTGCATGTTGTACTGGAGTTGGAGTTGACGGACGCGCAGGATCTTGTATCTCGGTGGTTTACCTCTTGCCGCTTGAGGAACCGCTTACGTAAGGTGAAGGTTGTATCGTCTGTTGGTGAGATATATGCCCCTACAAACATTATGAGGCTCTTCATTACCGGCAGGCCTGGTTCTTTCTATCAGGGCATATGTTGTTGTAGATGAGCGTTCAACAGCTCCAGAGGATGACCAAAAGCGCGGATTCTCCAACATAGCATGATAGACATGTACCACTGTCGATAAAGTGACTCGCCGGATCTTGTTCGACAAGTATGCGATAGAGTGACTCGCCCGGATCTTGCTCGATATGATGCGTGGACATCGTTATCTTCTTGAGACTGCTCCCTTGAGGTATCGGCTCCAGTGGAAGATTGTCGTGATATAGCGTTGATACGTTGCAACGGCATTCTTTAAACCAAATGGCAGTATGGTATAATAAAAATTTCCGAGAGGAGTTCGAAAAGCTATCTTACTTGCATCATGCTCGTACACCCTTATCTGGTTGTAGCCGCTACATCCATCCATGGAGGAGAACATGCCGTGTCCGCTGGTTGCATCTACTAACATGTCGATGTTAGGTAGAGGAGGATCGTTTTGGAGCAAAGACTGTTCAAGTCTCTCGAAGTCTATGCAGCACCTGATCTATCCATTTTCCTCGTGTCTGAACTACAATTGTTTAACCGACTTGGATCCAGGTATGGCATGTAGATGATGGGTGACCAATTTTCATCTAAATCCGGCATTTCTTCGTATCTCCAAGCGAATATGTCCTGGTACTCTTTGAGAAGTTCCACGAGCTTTATGCGTTTATCCGTACACAAGGTTGAGCTGATGGAGATAGGCCTAGGAGATTCCTCAACGATTTCAATCTCATCAGTTGTGGAGTTGGTGCCATATTGTAGCTGTTGTGGAGCATCTAGCACTTGTTCTTGTGGTTCGTTGCTGTTGTAGCATTCCATTGGGTGGAGAGACTGGGTAGCAGTCTCCCCTGCTAATTGATAATGGCAATGTCGGTATATCGTTTTCCCTTTCTGGTCACGACTCGCCACAAAATTTCGTTCCCTCTTCGTGTGAACGTGGGTCGTGGCTTCACAGGATGGAGAAGAATGCTTCGTCAGTAAAGATGCATCGTGGGTTTTAGCCCTCAATGATGCAAGCCGGTCTTCTTCCTGAATTGACGCCCACGTGGGGAGTGGGACGTAACGAACTTGTCTGATTCTTTCCGCGGAGCTTCTCCCGTATGTGCTGGTTTGGTTTCCCTTGAAGTCTGTCATTGTGGTAGGCTTCCGTACGACCTTTCCTGGGAGAACCTTGGATGTCCTGAGAGTCTTGAAAGTAATCACATTCGAAGACGCTCCTGTGTAGATAAGGGCCGTCTTGAACTTTGAATCCTTGATGCGTGCGGTGACATGTAGGGCACGGTCGTGACCTTCCTCTAGTTGATTGCAGCAAAACGTCTCTGCACGCTGATTCTTCGAGAGGTGTGAAAGTTCGCATAAACTTTCCACTAGAGAAATCGCTTCCCGATCCACCGGCCTATGGTTCATAGTGAAACTATTGACTTGAGGAGGATCGTTGTGAGGATCAGTCCCCAGTGTAGGAGTCTCCATGACATGACCGGTCATATCTGATGTCGCTTCTTTGATCGGGTCCATGGAGGTCCGCGCCATTGAAGTACCTTCTCTGCGGTGCGTTGAATCGTCCCTTTTTTTGCTCCGGGGCTGTCGCGGCTCTTGTGTCAATCGATCGTTAATGTCTTAAGAAAAGTGAGTACCTCTTTCGAGTTGCGGCCATATCCGTTTGAGTCTTAGCAAGAACTTCCCGCTTCTCCATCAAATCTCGCAATGGTAATGGGGGATGGTCCTCCTCTCGTCCCTCCGGCTCCTCGTCCTGATGAAGGAGTGGAAGTTGTTTCTCTGGTGACTACCAGAGGTGTTACAATTGATGAGATGCCGGGATTTGCGGCTGCTCTGGCTCTGGTGATGCGAGGTGTTACACTTACTGGAACATCTCCTGCTACGATGGCACTGGTGGTAAAAGTGACGGCTCCATAAGATGTATTGACCACGGTAGCTCCACTGACAAGTACATCGATACCGGGAGTGTTATCCACACTAGCTCCATCAGAATTGATTGCTGATCCAGACCTGAGTTCTACCATCTTGAAATGGATTGATGATTGAATTGGTCCTAAGATTTACCCTTTTTGAAATTGATAAAATTGAATCGGATTTTGAAGAAATTGACTTTACAACCGAGAGATTAACCTACCGCTGTGGTCGCCAATTGTTTATGGGTGAAAACTATTTCTGCCGGTTTTGGTAATTTGAGGTGTGCGGATGAGAAATGAGTCTAAACCTTAAACAAATGCACTACACGGGAGTGCTTGTAGATTCAAGAAATCAATCTGTGCAAATCCGGCCTAAACCAAGAAATGGTGATAGGTGTAGAATACACCGTATTTACTATCTAGTAGTTTATGCTTTCTTTGCTATTTTTCTTGTAAATTATGTATTTTACGCTTGTTTTGAGTTTTATAGCTACTTTGGAGTCGCACGGAGGAAAAGAAGAAGAAAGCACCCAATTTGAGCAAGAAGGGCAAAGAGGTCATTTTACAGGCGATTGATATATGAAGCCCAGTTGAGGTTAAGGGACAACCCAATTTGAGGAGTGTTAAACACAGATCAGCCAAGGTTAAGGGCTACTCTTTATTAGAGGATTACTAAAGAAAGGACAGTTATGGATAAAGGAAATTTTATGGCAAAACAGGGTAGCCCTTATCCAGAAACAGGGTGCTGATATCAGCTGGTAATGGATGGGTTATGTCCATGGATGTTGAAACCCATAGACCCACACCCGTACCCGGATCCGACCCATTTAATTTAAACCTAAATCGAGAAGACTATCTTCTCTTTTCCCTTTCTTACATAGCTGAAAGAAAACAGCAGCTCTGCCATTACCAGATCGAGTGAGTTTTAGAGCTGTCGTTGTTGGGGGATGAAAGTTGCCGCTGTTGTGAACCAGGAGAACAGACCGAGAGACCAAATCGAGGAATTGAGAAGTAAATCGAAACACAGAATCAGATCGAGAAGGAGTGTTGGTGGTGCTGTGGGATCGAGAAGTAAGAGAAGAAATCAGATGGGTTAATGGCGACTGACGGAGCTCGATTATACCAGAAAAAGAAGGTTAGGGTTTGATGGTTTTGTTGCCGTCGAACTCAGTAGATGAAGATTGTGACGCTGTAAATCGAGGGTTTGATTCAGTTGAAGCTCAGAGGAGAACTGAGAGAGATTAGAGCAATGAATTTCTGGTGAAGAGATCGAAACAAACTCAGTGGATAGTAGAAATTGGGGGTAATGTGATGGTTGCTGCTGTTAGGCTCGAGATTCAGAGAGTGAAGGGGTTTGAGTTGAAATTAGAAATTGAAAATGGGTATTGCCGGTTTCAGAGATGGAAATATTGAAGCAGCAGGTATTGGTATTGAGGTTCGATGTTGGAGTGATTATGGGATTGTCATTCTGCTGCTATAGATGAAGTAGCCAGAAGATGGGTTGGCTGTTGAATACAGGGATGATACGGAGAAAGGGTTCAATCTGAGATTAAAGAAATTGGCAGAGTTGGGGTGCAGTGTCTTTGAAGCTACAAGCAGAGATGGAAGTGGTGGTCTTTAACATTACAAGGAATGAGTGTATTGACTAGATGAATGATAGGATTTGCACAGGGAGAAGAATCAGCCTGAAAATGGCTTGCGAATTGTCTAAAATCAGAGGAAACTCTGGCCAATTTCCCCTCCGGCGAGCCGACTCGGACCGATCCGGACGATCCCGATGACCGATCCCAACTGGTTCGAGAGAATCGATTCGGTGAGCCGATTGATCAAGTCGGCCGAGGCAATGACTCAAGATCGACTTCGCCCGAGTGAGCCCGATTAGGCGAGTCGAAGCTAACTCGAGTCTGACTCACTCCTTCTTCTTGACCGCTGACTAACAGTTGACCGTTAAGTTTGACTTTTGACCGTTAGTCCTGACGGTGGACTGACGGAATATTCCGTCGAATATTCTCTCGACGGAGAAATTTCCAGGTGGCCGGCGGCGACGTTTTCCGGCCAAATTCGGCCACAATCCCGATTTTCCCGTGAGCAAAATTCCAGAACCTTCTATGGACCTCTCTCATGGGTATGAAGACTTGGGCTAGGAATTGGATGGAGAATTGGACTCAAATTTGGGAAGAGAAGGTGAAGAGTTGAGAAAAGCTTGGATTTGGAAATTGAATTGCAAAAGGAAAAGGATTCTAATCCTTAGAAGAATTGGAGAATATTGAAGCCTATAAATAGAGAAGTTTTCTACAACTTCTACACACCTTTCTACACACACAATTCTTTTCTTTTCTTATTCTTTGTGTGAACTCTTTTAACATGAGTAGTTAATTTTATTGATTGAGGATGAATTCCTAGTTCTTAACATATGATTTGAGTTTTTGTTTTCAAATTCTATCTTGAAGTTTTTCACATAATTATCGTTTGTTTTTACTAATAGGAGTGATCTTAAAGACATTCATGATTGATTGATAGATTGTTTGGGTGGCCAACTAAATTGATTTGTTAATTCGATCTAAAGCTAGTGAAAGTTAGGGGATAAGTAATCGTTCTTTGACTCTTTACATAAGTAGCAAACACGAGACCTTGCGGAGGGATTCCGTGGAGCCATTGTGTGTAGAAACAACGTTAGCAAGTAGACCTTGAGCTAAGAGTCTAACTACTAATATCAACCTAAGAAATTCACAAAACCTAATGCATGAGCTAAGTTACATCTAGGTTGAGCTAATTCTAGGTGGCTTGGTGATTAGAATCCGGTAGTCGAGAACTTCCGTGTCCGGTGATATAAGGGATTTAGGGGTTTAGCATCGATCTAGCCGCTTTACCTACGGTTGGTGATAATTTGTGACTAATAACAAGTAGAAAAGAACATAACTTTAATCATTGTTTCGTAACGAAGAAGGATTCCTTGATCTTGTCTCTCTTATTGCTTTCAACTTTATCTTTTAATTACTTTGTTTATTTTTTATTTTGCTTTTTACACCCCCCCTTTCGTGACAACTTTTACAACTAAGATCACTTGCTCCTCGTGGGAACGAACTTGACTTCCATTATATTATTTTTAATTGAGTGGAAATTTTGAATTAATTTGATTGCACCTACGACACGCATCAAATTTTGGCGCCGTTGCCGGGGAGCAGCGGATGATTTTAGTTGTTTTTATTTTTCTTTTTGCTTTATTCTTGCTTTGTTGGATTCTATTCCGTATCTAACTTGGTTTCTGATAATCTTATTTCAGGTATCGGTTTTCCATGTACGGTGGACAAGAGCAAGCATATTACAACAATCAATACGGTTTTCAACCTCAACATTATGACAACTTCCAACCATCCTTAGGATACAATCAAAACCAATATTTTGGCTATGATAAATTTCCTACAGAACCTTATGGATATTCTCATACATATCAACAACCTTATGACGGGTATGTAAGTGGACAAACACACGGATGGAAGGATAGTTATGCATCTAACAATTTGTTTTCTAGTAATGCGCAGACAGAGAATTTGGAATATACTCCTCTTCATCGTGTTTTTCCTTCACTTTTTCCAAAAGAGGAGATGCCGTCTAACGGTGGTAAGCGTGTGAACGTCAGGAAACTTGCACAGAAATTATACAAATTGGAAGATGATGGGGACTCGGAAGAGCTTGTCGCAGAAATTAGTAGGACTATTCATATGGAACTTAAACGACGTCGGGATAAAGGTTATGAAACCGATGAAGATTCTTATTATGGTGAGTCCGAAAATGAAGATGATTGTGTTGAAAAGGACCAACCTTTGGATACTTTTGATGACGCTAGTGTAGCTTACTCAAGCCGTGATCTTAATAATGATCAATCACCTATTCAAAAGGAAGAGCTTGAGGAAGATGCATTTATTGCTTGGCAAAATTTTCTTAGGGAAAGATGGGAGTCCGCGGAAGTGTATGAATGTTCCGACAATGAGGAAGTTATTTCAACTCCGGATCATAATAACGATCCTTCACCTATTCAAAAGGAGGAGATTGGGTGTGACTTACCTATTGTTGTAAACGAAGTAACACCCGCACAAGAAGATTTTACAATCTATACCGATGAGAATCATTTTAGTGAATGGCCCGATTCCGATGATGAGAATGTTGAAGAGATGATTATAGAGGATGAAACCACATTCATTGATTTTGTGGAAGACCCAATTGAACTTGCGAATGATTTTAATGATGCCGAGACTATGGTTAAGGTAGAAAACGACGAAGAATGGTTGCAAGGTTTAATAGAGGACCACGATATACAAGAGGTAAGTAATTCACTTGAATTTTTTAAGGATGAAGAGGATTCTATAATACAAGAATTTTTGAAAGGTTTGTCTAACCCTTTGCCTATGGATTCTTCTCCTTTACCTCTTATTGGTTTGAATGTATGTGCTTGAAAGTATTTTTGGATGATTTTATTTCTAAATATCCACCATTGGAAACACTTGATGCTAACACTATGCAGGTTTGCCAAGAGGAATACATGGAAGTTCCCGAATTCTATGTTCTTTATACACTTCCGAGTGTGGACGAGAATAAGTGTGGGGGAAATTTCTATCGAGCGATAATTTCACTATTATTTTCTTGTGCTAATATTTGTATGGAGTTATTGTTTGCAAAACAGTATTATGGGTGGATCCTCAAATTTTCGATTGTTAGTATATGGGGAATGAATCATGCAAGAGCCAAGTCGGGCCGTCGATTTTAAAACAAGCGCTTAATGGGAGGCAACCCATCGGTTTTGTATTTCTTATCCTTTTGCTTTTTGTTATTTCTTTTTGTTATTTCTTATCATGTTAAAATTTCCCACCTTGACTTTACTAGGAGGATTCAATTACATTGAGGACAATGTAAGGTTTAAGTGTGGGGAGTGGTTAAGCATGTTTTTAAAACAAAAATTACAAAAAAATGAAAAATTTAAAAAAAAAGAAAAAAAAAGTTTTACATAAAAATTCCAACTTTTAAAGATTTTAGAGTCCCTAGCATATTTCTAGGTATGTTTACATAGAGTTTTTGACCGACATAATTGAACTTGGAAATGTTAGAGAACTACATTCGGATTTCTTGTTTGTTTGAGTGTTAAATAATGGATTTAATCATGCCGGTGATGCGAATTTGGTGCAGGGAGAAGTGCGTTATTAGAGTTGCTTGATCAATCATTAGTGGAGACTACCCGTATTCATATCATGAAAGGCACCAACCAGAATTCTTCCATTTACTAAAGAGCTTCTTTTGAGTGTGTGTCACCGTAAGTTAATTAGGGTAGAATGGTGAGCTACCCAACCTCCCACCAATAAAAGCACTACTCTTTGATCTCTTGAGTGCTAATTTTGTCAATCATGAGGGTGACGTCCATGGATGAAAGCTTCCTTCTTGTAGTTCGATTTGCAGTTAGCACCATTCTCTCTCTCGACAACAACGGATCCATAGAAACACATTCATCATCAACAAGGAGCGACATCAAGATCTAAAGGAAAGTTGGAAAAGTTTAAGGTTTACAAGCAACGGAATGAGAAAAAGAGCAAATTTCAAATACAAGTAAAGCAACATACAAAAGAGCGGATTTTTACATATAAGTTGAGGACTTACAATACAATGAGGTAATTTTATATCCAAGTATGAAGACTTATTCATGAAAGCGAAGAAAATTAAAAGGTGAGAATTTTTGAAAGTTTATGATTTCAAAGACAATACAAGTTGTGAAGAATCAAGCGGTAAAATACTTCTTCCACGGCCATGGTTTATTTTGTATTTAATTTCTCTTGTAAAAAAATAAAAAAATTGAAAAAAAAAAAAAAAAAAAAAAAAAAAAAGAAAAAAAAATTTAAAAAAAAAAAGAAAAACAAGAGAAATATTTGTTTTGTGAATGAGCCGTGGGAAGGAAAATTTATAAGAAAGTTTCAAGCGACAAGGATTTTTTAGGTAAAAGAGTTACAAATTGTTAAGGATTTATGAAATTCAAGGGTTTATCATCAATAGTTGAAACCAAAGACGAAAACCATGAAGATCAAGATAAGGAGCGGAAGACGTTTCTATTGGATGCCGTGAGAGTGGTGTTATCATAATTGGCGATCGGATGTGAAGGTGAGTAAGTAATCTCATCCTCGATAAAAATGGTTGATTTCCTTTCGTAGAGATCGTCAGAAAAATGGTTTTTCAAAATATTAAAAGATGTGGGTTTTTCAAAATTTCGGAAGTTATCCTTCCCACTATTCAACGTGTTGCAGGAACTCTCTCTTCATTCCTACCTGCACACATGTGAGAACCATAAAAAATCCCTCTTTTTGAGTGCAATTATCATAAAATCCTTTTTGGTGAGGCGAAGTCGAGGCGAAATGCTTATTGATCGTTTCTCAAACACGCGTTCTCTCTTTATGGTGTGGTTATTTCTCACTCAACATTTAAGAACGAGAATATGTTCTTTAGTATTTCTAACTTCTTATTACTAGCATGCAGAAACTCTATGTCCTCATAGCTTTTGGATGCTTGTGACGCTTGAACGCTTTGAAGTTGTGAGTTTTTAGTTTGATTTGCTCGAGGACTAGCAAAGTCTAAGTGTGGGGGAATTTGATAGGTGTAGAATACAAGTATTTACTATCTAGTAGTTTATGCTTTCTTTGCTATTTTTCTTGTAAATTATGTATTTTACGCTTGTTTTGAGTTTTATAGCTACTTTGGAGTCGCACGGAGGAAAAGAAGAAGAAAGCACCCAATTTGAGCAAGAAGGGCAAAGAGGTCATTTTACAGGCGATTGATATGAAGCCGGTTGAGGTTAAGGGACAACCCAATTTGAGGAGTGTTAAACACAGATCAGCCAAGGTTAAGGGCTACTCTTTATTAGAGGATTACTAAAGAAAGGACAGTTCTGGATAAAGGGGCTGCCAAACTGGGGTAGCCCTTATCCAGAAACGGGGTGCTGCTATCAGCTGGTAATGGATGGGTTATGTCCATGGATGTTGAAACCCATAGACCCACACCCGCATTCCGGATCCGACCCATTTAATTTAAACCTAAATCGAGAAGACTATCTTCTCTTTTCCCTTTCTTACATAACATAATTTGAAAGAAAACTGACTCTCCGCCATTACCAGATCGAGTGAGTTTTAGAGCTGTCGTTGTTGGGGGATGAAAGTTGCCGCTGTTGTGAACCAGGAGAACAGACCGAGAGACCAAATCGAGGAATTGAGAAGTAAATCGAAACACAGAATCAGATCGAGAAGGAGTGTTGGTGGTGCTGTGGGATCGAGAAGTAAGAGAAGAAATCAGATGGGTTAATGGCGACTGACGGAGCTCGATTATACCAGAAAAAGAAGGTTAGGGTTTGATGGTTTTGTTGCCGTCGAACTCAGTAGATGAAGATTGTGATTGTAAATCGAGGGTTTGATTCGATTGAAGCTCGAGAGAGAACCGAGAGAGATTAGAGCAATGAATTTCGGTGAAGAGATCGAAACAATGGAGTGGATAGTAGAAATTGGGGGTAATGTGATGGTTTTTCTTTGTGAGGCTCGAGATTGAGAGAGTGAAGGGGTTTGAGTTGAAATTAGAAATTGAAGATGGGTATTGCGGTTTGGTTTCAGAGATGGAAATATTGAAGCAAAGTAGGGTATTGGTATTGAGGTTCGATGTTGGAGTGATTATGGGATTGTCATTCTATCACGCTATAGATGAAGTAGCCAGAAGATGGGTTGGCTGTTGAATACAGGGATGATACGGAGAAAGGGTTCGATCTGAGATTAAAGAAATTGGCAGAGTTGGGGTCTGGTGCTGAAGCTACAAACAGATGGAAGTGGTGGTGCTGCTGTTACAAGGAATGAGTGTATTGACTAGATGAATGATAGGATTTGCACAGGGAGAAGAATCAGCCTGAAAATGGCTTGCGAATTGTCTAAAATCAGAGGAAACTCTGGCCAATTTTCCCCTCCGGCGAGCCGACTCGGACCGATCCGGACGATCCCGATGACCGATCCCAACTGGTTCAGTAACTGATTCCGGTGAGCTGAATTAATCAAGTCACCGAGTAAGCGGTGACTCAAGATCGACTCACTGAGTGAGCCCAGTTAGCTGAGTCAGAAGCTAACTCGAGTCTGACTCACTCCTTCTTCTTGACCGCTGACTAACAGTTGACCGTTAAGTTTGACTTTTGACCGTTAGTCCTGACGGTGGACTGACGGAATATTCCGTCGAATATTCTCTCGACGGAGAAATTTCCAGGTGGCCGGCGGCGACGTTTTCCGGCCAAATTCCGGCCACAATCCCAGTTTTCCGGCGAGCAAAATTCCAGAACTTTCTATGGACCTCTCTCATGGGTATGAAGACTTGGGCTAGGAATTGGATGGAGAATTGGACTCAAATTTGGGAAGAGAAGGTGAAGAGTTGAAAAGCTTGGATTTGGAAATTGAATTGCAAAAGGAAAAGGATTCTAATCCTTAGAAGAATTGGAGAATATTGAAGCCTATAAATAGAGAAGTTTTCTACAACTTCTACACACCTTTCTACACACACAATTCTTTTCTTTTCTTATTCTTTGTGTGAACTCTTTTAACATGAGTAGTTAATTTTATTGATTGAGGATGAATTCCTAGTTCTTAACATATGATTTGAGTTTTTGTTTTCAAATTCTATCTTGAAGTTTTTCACATAATTATCGTTTGTTTTTACTAATAGGAGTGATCTTAAAGACATTCATGATTGATTGATAGATTGTTTGGGTGGCCAACTAAATTGATTTGTTAATTCGATCTAAAGCTAGTGAAAGTTAGGGGATAAGTAATCGTTCTTTGACTCTTTACATAAGTAGCAAACACGAGACCTTGCGGAGGGATTCCGTGGAGCAATTGTGTGTAGAAACAACGGTAGCAAGTAGACCTTGAGCTAAGAGTCTAACTACTAATATCAACCTAAGAAAGTCACAAAACCTAATGCATGAGCTAATTACATCTAGGTTGAGCTAATTCTAGGTGGCTTGGTGATTAGAATCCGGTAGTCGAGAACTTCCGTGTCCAGGTGATATAAGGGATTTAGGGGTTTAGCACTCGAGGCTATTTTGCTTTACCTACGGTTGGTGATAATTTGTGACTAATAACAAGTAGAAAAGAACATAACTTTAATCATTGTTTCGTAACGAAGAAGGATTCCTTGATCTTGTCTCTCTTATTGCTTTCAAATTTATCTTTTAATTACTTTGTTTATTTTTATTTTGCTTTTTACACCCCCTTTCGTGACAACTTTTACAACTAAGATCACTTGCTCCTCGTGGGAACGAACTTGACTTCCATTATATTATTTTTAATTGAGTGGAAATTTTGAATTAATTTGATTGCACCTACGACACGCATCAAATGGCCGTTCCAGACTTGTTTCGGTCACAAAGTGAAGGAGATGGGGTTGATCTTAGGGAGGGAAGCGAATAAGGTGTTGAGATTGTGAAGGTGTTGGCTATGTATGACTTGTATCGAGAAAGCTGAATTGGCTTGCGGGATGTAAGCTATCGATTAGGTGTTTGAATACGATGGTATCAACACTTGCCTCGTTGTCCTGGACTTGTTCTGTTGTTTTTGGAAATAGGGAGGAGAACCTATTTATAAAAGTCATTTGAGCCTTATTCACGTCTCTCGTGGGAAGTGGAGGAAGTGGAGTGATGGAGTAGTGGAGTTGTGTGTTGGTGTTACACGACCAATCTTGCCCACTTCTCCTGTCATCTCTAACCGTTCATGACTTCCTGACACGTTCTTGTGATGGCGCGTTGCACGCTGCACGCTGTAAACCGCCAGACCAATACCCCAGTATGTATCCCCCAATTTGTGACATGATTGATGTCTCGAGTGTGTGGATCGTGGGACCCACAGAAAGTAGCATGTAATGCTCGATTAAATAACTAAGTTATTTAGGAAGTCGATACTTGTGAAGTATCGTGTGTATTCTATCCAGGTACTGCATCATGGTGTGGTAGAGTGACGGGTGGTGATCACCATGACGCCTCACTAACCAATTAACTCCTGACCAGGGTTGTATAACCAAGCCGGTGAAGTTGGACGGACGAGATGATCTTTGAGACACTCATCTGCGACCGTTGATGGAATTAGGGTTTTTGAAGAGGTGCGAAAGCATTACTCTTCAGCTTGGTCGAATCCAAGCTTGGGATATAATTTTGGTAGGGCCGATCGTGCATGTGTGTAAACGACATGACGGTGTAGGCGCCCATACCTCATTGTCTCGTGAAAGTGTGATCTGGGCCACTCAATTTGTCCGGCGAAGTTGAGTGTTCGAGATCAATTTGCAACATAAATCGGTGCCGCAAAAAGCCGCGCATCATGCCCACTCTGGGCGCGCATTTCAAGACGACCAAGCTTGGCCTCGGTCTTGTTCGATTAGTCGGTATACTGAGACGGAGAGCTGGTATACACGTCCATATCTCAATATCCCATAGAAACGTGATCTAAGCCACTCAATTTGTCCGGCAAATTTGAGTGGTCGAGATTAGTTTGTAATCGGGAGGTGCGACCATGCCTAGTTCGGGCGTGCTAATCGAGGCAACCAGGCATGATATGCCTTGGCCGATCGGGTGTGGAGATAGATGGGCCCACGGTGGTCATGTTGATGCGCACCGGACCTGCTTAGTCTAATCCTGGACACTTCATTCGTGTAGGAGAAGATGGACGCTCGTGATTGTTCAAACCCTAATTGGGGTTTCACCGGACGTGCGTCATGCCTTGTTTGGGCGCACGAACTGGAATGACCAACTATAGTTGGTCCTGACCGATCGCTCATGTATATAGGCGGGCCCACGGTGTTTGTGTTGACATGTTCTGGGCTCTTTGAATCTACATCTACACCCTCCATCTATGCCTGCGAAGATGGATGGTTGAGACTTTTTTGCGATACATGTAATGTGCCGCAAACCCTAATTTAGGGTTTTTTGTCCATACAGCTCTGGTTTGGACGGTTTGGCAAACTATGCCACCCTTTTGGGGAGACCTACCATGCGGGGCCCGCGTTGGGTCGGTGGTGAATATTCCAATACCTGCTTGGGGTCATGGATTCAATCTAATCCATCCAATCATGCTGGTGAAGTTGGATGGTCGTGATCGTTTCTGAGACTGATACGGTCAGTTCAGGTTCAAATGTGCTCAATCGGGCTAGTATAACACACCGAGAGTCGTAGCCTGTATGGGTATTTCGTACATGCTTCATTATTAATGCTTGGAGATTCGTGTTGCTCTGCTGAGAACCACACTCAGTCGTCATGCCGCACCGGTAATGAGTACAGGAAATACGAGGCTGGTCATGCATTAATTAATAATGTTGTAGATTCACATGGTATATGGGATTGTTGCTACATGATCCAACCTGGATGAATTTTGTGTATTTAATTCACAGAATAATGGGATTGTTTCCACATGCTCTATTCTAGGTAAATTAGTAAAGTGAAGAAGTATTCATCACTTATTGATGGCTTTATCTTTTGCAAGATGTTAGCCCATAATTTGGCTTTTACAATTTTAGCCTTAAATGAAAATCCACCATCAACAGGGACAAATTTATCTATTACTGTAGACTTTTCTATGTGATTCAGATTTGTTTATTAAAGTTTTCAACTTTGGGTCGTAGCAACTCTTAGTTGTGGGTGAGATCAGCTAAGGGAATCAAGTGCGTAGTATCCTGCTGGGATCAGAGACGTAAGGAGCGCAACTGTACCTTGGATCAGTGTGAGATTGATTGGGGTTCAACTACAGTCCAGAACGAAGTTAGTTTGTAGTAGGCTAGTGTCTGTAGTTGCTTAATACAGTGTGTGTTCAATCTGGACTAGGTCACGGGGGTTTTCTGCATTTGCGGTTTCCTCGTTAACAAAATTCTGGTGTCTGTGTTATTTCTTTTTCGCATTATATTTTGTTATATAATAGAAATATCACAGGTTGTGCATTTGAATCAATCAATTGGAAATCCGACCTTTGGTTGTTGATTGAAATTGATTGATCCTTGAACATTGGTCTTTGGTACCGTTCAAGTGATTTCTCTTGTATTCAATTAGACTCGCAGATTTCTATTTGCTTTAGTAATAATTGAATCGAGAAAGAGAGATATAACTCCTTGATATACTTTACTAAGATTGAGTCTAGTTGATTCTCTTGAAAGTATATTAGAGTTAGTCCATACAGATTGGTAAGCGAAATATTGGGTGTGGTTGTTGTACCCCCGCTTTTTCAGTCTGATTCATGTATTTATAATATTTGTCTTTGCCATTATCTTGTTTTACTGTTGACTGGTTAAAAAACTGAAAATATGCCACGAAGCAAAATAAATAAGAAAATATGTGCCAACACAATATAGATTGTAAGTCAAACATACCAAGTGGACGAACACCACGATGCTGGTCTTTTCTATACGTTTATTTAATATGTTTACATTATATCTACTAATATAGATTTGCTAAAAAAAAGAACTAATTTAAATTGGACTCAATTATATTTGTTATGTGTTAAAATGAACAATCTAGACATCATGTTTTGGGTTTGGAAGTGGCCATTATTCAATGGTTAAAGAATATAAGGGTTTGGCTGTTTAGATTAGTAGTAACAACGAACATGAATCTATTTTACTTATTACTCCACCAAACACACTTATACACGCATAATTCTAAATTTCAAAACATTTTTTACCGTTCAACGATCTTATTAAGTCTCGAAGTTGAGGTAATTTTACAAATATATGTCACAAACTAGTTTAATTTTCAGTTGTAATGGCGAAAAGTATTTCAGTTAAATAAAATAATATTAACTTAATTGTAACTTGCAGAATGACAAGGATGAAATAACTTGTCAAATTTGTTTTGAATCAAAATATTCGGCGATAAGTTACCCATTTATGTACTCAAAATGTAGAAGATGAGATGGGATTAGAAGGGTTTGGCAAGCAAATACTGAGTCTAATCCTGACAAATAAGTATAGTAAATACCATATCAATAGCCACAAGAGGAAGGCATATAGGTTATCCAAAAGCTTCTCCGGAGTCCAAAGCATCGGATCGTCCTAATTGGTTCTTCCAGTAGAAGGATTTTTTGAGGTACCAGTATTTCAATTGTGACAAATTACAATGGTTAGATGAGTCTACCACGTTACCATCACTTACAAAATATTCAACAAGGGGTTATTCTAGTTGTGGAAATCGTACTCATTGGTTGAAAGATTGCTCAGAACGCAATTATGAAGAGACAAATGCAAAAACTACTATTAGTGAATTACGTGAGCAGTTTCAAGGATCAATGAAGTTAGAAAAACCATTAATGATAAGAAGATCAATGTAAAAACTAAATTAAAACGTAACACCAGAAATGTACCAAACGTGCATTGTAATTTTTAGAATGATACTAATTTCTAGTATGTATGTTAGTTTGTTTAGTAGATTCCTAGTAAGTTTGTTTCTTTATCCGAGTGGATCATTTTTCGTTAGGCAGTAGAAGCACGTAGGGATTCCACGAGTAGTGTGGTTCTTTGTATGAGTGCCACCTATCAAAAACCCACTCATATACTCAAGTGATTTGATTAGACATATATAATATTTTTAAACAGAGTCAAACAAAATGACGGTAGGCGGTAGGCAAATATTTTTTCTCTTATAACATATGAACATAGTTCAAGTGTCCCAATGTTGATTGGTAAAGACGATTTATTGGTTTTTGAGGAAATAGTTGAGGGTTGTGCAGGCGGATCCTCAGTTGAGTGAATTTCCTAAAGCTTTAACAGATGCACTTCATGGGAGTGCTTTAAGTTCGAGAGATCAATTTGTATGACTCCGGCCTAAACCAAGACAATGGTTGTTTTAGAGTCAATTCAGTCACAAAGAGGGATGAAGGTCGAACTGTAAGAGGGAAGCTGAGAATTTTGTGAGATAAATGATGATAGATGGATTATGGATGTGTTGAATTTTCCATGTTGGAGACTGATACAAATTTGACGAACTTTCGAAAAATACTGATCGGATTGATTGAGTTTTGTTAAGTTAAGTTCGACTGAATTAAGTTGATTTCAGTTAAGTTATCAAATCATAGTTTGATGAACCTATTTATATTGCAAAAGTACTTAACACATTGATCTCCAATAAGTGTGACGGTTGCAGAGTAGTGGAAGAATATGGAAGTGAGAAATCGTGGTTGAACCAGTTCCACATTGCGCGGAAGTCTTGGTTGATTGTCCATCCACTACTTTGGTTAATCCTTAACCTGCCAGCACGACTTACTCACATTTCTCATCGTGGATGTATTATTACATCGCACGTGATGTAGGCCGCCAGACCAAAACCTAGTGAATATCCCCCCATGTGACATGATTGATGTCTCATGTATGTGGAGTCTGCAAGGCAGGCATTTATTTAGTTGGTCAATTGTTGACTTGGATAGACCGTGAGTCTTAGCCTTAATGAGTCGAGCATAATTGTTGCGATATGCTACGTGACTCATCACGATGATGAATTGAGCATAAGGTGTTTGCTGTGACAACAATGATGCATAGACGTCAAGTCTGATGAATATGACATATTATTGTGCCAGTTGAGACATCAATGATACTCAGATGTTTTGTACTGATGAACGTCGGTCTGATGAGATTGTTGGATCATGGCATACTCTAATATGTCAGATACTGCTAAGTTATTATAGAATACTCATGAGTTGTCGAATGACAAAGTAGGAATTATAGTATTGGATGATTGACAAAGCGGGGAGGTGTTGGGCTCGGTCCCGCGTCTTTTTATTTCTTTTTTTTTAGTTCATTTTCTTTTTTGCATAGCTCTCGAAATCCTCATTCACCCATATTTTTGGTTGCTCATTCGTGCGTTATTACTAGGTACACTCGTACTATTTTCTTGGGGCTTACTCAATGGTGGCCCATATTCCTAAAAGGTTTTATTACTAATCCATGAAATTTGGCTGAGACAAACCGTGAATTTTGAAGTAATAAAATATTGCAGTGGAAATAAATTTTTGTTTTTAGAAATTCTTGATGAATTCTGCACTAGGATTAGTTAATTGATGGCTCTATACTAGCAGACAATCTGTCTAGGAGCATTATATTTATTCGAGAATCAAGGTATGAGATAATGGAATCATCATACTCGTTCTGCACATTTATTCTGTATAGCCAGGGAACATTACGGCATCCTGAAGACGTTATCGCTCTACACTAGCAGGCGATCTGTCTAGGAGTCGTCCAATCATTAAGATTCTATATAGAAGTGAATACTGAGTCAGGAAGTATATAGAAAAATATGGAATATTGAGAGCTCAGCCTGGGAGGTCCCAATATTTGTGTCATATATTTATATTTTGATGAGGTTACATGATCAATCGGAGATCGTTGTAACATGAGTTTTCATGTCCAAGTTACAAAATATGAATTTCATATACTCGTCTGAAGCCGGGTCATAAATATACAAAGCTTGGCATTTACAATTTTAACCCTAGTCAAAAATCCACCATCAAAACCCAGTTAATGCAAAAGTAGTTTGTTATTAACATTGTTTCTCATTAGCGCTAACTCATGTTTAGAACAACAGGAAAACCCAAGAGTTTTCCTTTAACTGATTAACTTTCATAAGCCTTTGCCTCTGTTCATCTTCACCGGTCCTATCAGACACCAAACCTAAATCAACTTAGAATGAGTCCTGCACTAACTTATAATGTTGAAATTGATCGTGAGAATCATTCTGAAACTAGAATCATCAGCCAACACCCGACGTAGCCCAACAGCGAGCAACAACATCAACTCAACAACCAGCAAATGCTGCACCACGACATCAATCTGGAGCTGCGAGAATCCAATATTCTGGTCAGACCCGAGTTTATCCGCCATCCTAGCCACCATAGCTACCATAGGGCAGACAGATACTGAGACTCGCAGGACTAGAAGTGGACAATGTTATCAGCACCACGAGCAACAATAGATGGTATTGTGATAGTTTTCATCAAGGTGCACATGAATGGATAGTTTATAACTCTTTTATTTATAATTTGAATTTTGGGTAACACTTTTTTTGGTAGTATATGTAGGAGGGTTTCTCCAAAGACTTTATTTTCAACACATTACTTTTCTTCATCCTTGTTTGGTTTTTGTTGAGTATCAACACTGAATATGGTGGTACTCCAAACACCAAACAAAGTACCAATTCCATAGACATCTCGATTGTTATTTTGATTTTTTATGGCTGTATTTTGTTTGGCTAATTGTATTTTTTGTTTATACATTACTTAATGTAGTTGGACAACTTTCATATGATATTTCTCCGGATGTACTATAAGTTCGTTGTTCATTTCAAATAACTTTCCGAATTATATTGCCGGTGTACACGTGTTCAATACAAAATCTAAAACCTTTATAATTTTCATCCTAGTCTCTTGACACAAAATGTCCAATTAACACGGTTCGGCCACCAACAAGTTTGTTAGTTGCGAACAACCGTCTCGGAAAATAAAACAATGTCAAACCTAATATTTGTCCCCTCGTACCAAACGATATAGTTTCGGCCTTGTTCTTAATTAAAGGACCGAACAGGAAAAAAATTCTTCTGATGCTCTCATTGTGTTCTTTTTGGGAAAATAACATGATCAAACTGAAAAAGCGGGGGTACAACAACCACACCCAATTTTTCGTTTGGAAATCTGAATAGACAAACTCCAATATACTTTCAAGAGAATCAACTAGACAGTCAAACTCAATCTAGAGAAAAGTATATCAAAGAGTTTATATCTTTGTTTCTCAATTCAATCTGCAATCATCAAATATAAATTTGCGAGTCCGATTGAATATAAGAGAAGTAACTTGCCAAAGACCAATGTTCAAGCATCAATCAATTTCAATCAACAACCAAAGGTTGGATTTACCAATTGATCGATTCAACGCAAAACCTGTGATATTTCAATTATTTAACAAAATATAATGCGGAAAAGAAAAAACACAGACACCGGAATTTTGTTGACGAGGAAAACCGCAAATGCAGAAAAACCCCGGGACCTAGTCCATCTTTGAAAACCACACTGTATTAAGCCGCTACAGACACTAGCCTACTACCAATGAACTTCGGACTGGAATGTAGTTGAGCCCTAATCAATCTCACATTGATCAAGGTACAATTGCGCTCCTTACGTCTATGAACCCTAGCAGGATTCTACGCACTTTATTCCCTTAGCTGATCTCACCCACAACACAGAGTTGTTACGACCCAAAGTAAAAGACTTGATAAACAAATCTGTCTCACACAAAAAATTCTATTGGAATAGATAAATCTTTCTCCCACGGAAATACCTACGAGTTTTGTTCTGTATCTTGATAAATCAAGGTGCACAGGAACCAATTGATAAACCAGACTTATAATCCCGAAGAATAGCCTAGTATTATCGATCGCCTCACAATAATCTTAATCGTATTGTAGCGAAACAAGATACTGTGGAATCACAAACGATGAGACGGAGATGTTTGTGACTACTTTTGATCTTACCTATCAGAGATAAATCTCAAGTTAATCTTAGCAAAGATAATATTCAATCACGATAGTAGAATTAAGATCAGAACACGCAACTAAAAAGAAAACAATTAGGTCTGGCTTCACAATCCCAATGAAGTATTCAAGTCATTAACCTACAGGGTTTCGTGAAAAACCTAAGGTTAAAGGAGAATCGACTCTAGCTTATGAGACTAGTATCACACAGGAGGTGTAGGGATTAGGTTCCCAGTTGCTAGAGTTTTCCTTTATATAGTTTTCAAATCAGGGTTTGCAATCTAAGTTACCTTGGTAACAAAGCATTCAATATTCACCGTTAGATGAAAACCTGATTAGATTCAAGCTAATATCTTTCAACCGTTAGATCGGACTTAGCTTGTTATACACAAATGAAATGTACCTTCATTTAGGTTTAAGTAACCGTACCTAAACGTGTAGACCATGTTGGCGCAATATTAGTTAACTGAAGTTAGCTATATGAACACTCTCATATCAACCTTATTCATCTTAACCATAACTAGTTCAAATGACTCAAATGAAACTAGCTAAAGAGTTTTTCAATTGTTATATTCTCATAGAAGTATACAATAACACAATAGAAGCAAAATCGATTTGATTCACTCGAATTCATGAACATTATAGCCACGGTTTGCAAAGAATGCATTCCTTAATATATAAATGTATTAGTTCATGAACAAACCGATTTTAGAACTTAACTACTCAAGTATGCAAACGTGTACGCATACTTAAGTAACCGGTCTAAGTTTGGGTTCGCCAGTATGCGAATGTGTACGCATACCTTAGTACATTTCCAAAACCCAACAGAAATTCCTGGACCTATACCTTACACAAGTATGCGTACAGGTATGTGTACTTGGTACCCGGAATTCCACAACTACGAGTACGCATACATGTATGCATACTATAGTTCCGGTCATGGATCACATACATGCAAGAATGCATACTATGTTTATAATCCAATAGTTCTAAACTCTATTTCAATCATTGAAACTTTCTTAGAGGATGATAATAGCCGTTTTTACACACTATTAACATCAAAGCAATTCTTAATTTATTAAAATAATCATAAAGAAACATTCCAAGTCTACATCAAATGATTGTATCACACAAACCATGTAAGATGTTACTCGGCGATTTTCACAAGATCATCTTTTGACTTCCGTTAAGAATATAAGATGAACTTGGTTGAAGCGAAAGCTTACCAACACATATTTCTAGAAATATGTAAGCGAGTTAATCTCAGCTCGAAATCTCAAATATGCATAATAGAATATTATATAGTAATACGACTTTTGTCTCAATATAGAAGATAGAGTGGAAATAGACTTTCCAAGTGATAGATGAGTTTTAGTCTCCACATACCTTTTGTTGATGAAGTTCCACTAGCTCTCCTTAGTAGTTCTTCGTCTTCAATTGATAAACGCCGTGAAGTCTAATGCTCAACTACACAATCTATCCTAGTCCGAGATATTACTATAAGTAGACTAGAAATCAAGACTTATAGTTTTGATCACTAACATTGACAAACAAGCTTGAGATAGCAACGCTTGCGAGTTCGACCGAGCAGTGCTCTAACAATCTCCCCATTTGTCAATTTTAGTGACAAAACTATCAACACATATGGATTACAAAATAAATAAACTTTGTAGATTCTCATCCAAATGCTTGATCTCCTTGATTCTTCAACATTACTCGAAATCTTCGTTACTTCCAAGTACTCCAATGATTCCAAATGTGTTCAACTCAGCATCATAGTTGTTGAAGATCCGTAGTGTTGATACATGAAAAAATATCCCTTAACGGGCTTGGGATGCCCCTAAGAATAGAGATGAGCTTGGCATAAGGTATGTGGACTTGGGGACTAAACCCAAGCCCAAATGGAAAATACCCATGAAGAAGGAAGGACAAAGAAGGAATTGATAAGGAAGAAGGAGGTCATATTAAGGAATGACATTAGGAGTAATTAAGAAAGGTTAGGACATGTGTCATGATGTAATAAAAATAAGGGCTTTTGGGAAAACCTATCTAAGAAAGGAAAAGGTACAACAGAAAGGTAACTCTCTATCTTACTATTATTGGTATAGTGAGGTCATTTGGTGTAGCTAGGACGGGTAGAACCTAAAACTGAATTCACCCTTCAATATTTGGCGACCACACCCGGAGGCTCGTGCCTAGCCTATCATGACACACCCAGAAGGCGCTAATTCAGGCGCGACATGAAACCAAGCGGCCAATCAAACCGTTAACCTTGACGAGGTGATGATGGAAGATGATGACATCGAGGAAGAAACACCGATCCTATGCGTTATCAAGCAATCGGCGAACCATGGATCCCAAGATAGAGAGGCGGCAACAACACATGAAAAAAACACACATGTAGCTCGACTATAGAAACCCGTGTCATCAACTTTGCAAAGCATGCATGAAGAATTGGACGAGCGCTCACGAAGGAGACAAGAGCTCAAAGACTGGATAACACAAGTAATAATGGCAAGACAAAGTACTACCGAGGAAGCAACAAAAGGCGAAGAACACAAAGGCGACAATACAACCGTAACGTCACAAAAAGAAATTGCCGAATACTTAGAGCAGAACTACCATGTGGTAAAACAAGAGAATCATTGCCGCGTGAGTAGCCCATACCCTGCGCACATCCGAGAATACTCGTATCCCGAAGACTACACCTCTCCAAAGTTCAAAGTGTACGAAGGTCAAGGAAATGCACGAGAACATGTCAGCCGATTCTTATCAGCAATGAACGACAGAGCTACCGATGGAAAACTGTGCTTAAAAGAATTCCCAAAGTCACTCACAGGCACAACATTCACTTGGTATGATAACCTAAAAGAGGAAAGCGTGGATTCCTGGCAAACTTTGTCCGCACTCTTTCTTGGGAAGTTTTACTCAGCCAAAAGGAAGATCACAGCGATATACTTAAGCAAGAGTGGGCAGCGGACATGCGAAGAAGTAGGAAAGTACATCTTACGGTTCCGGCGCTTGGCACTTGACTGTCATGAAGACATCAACGAGGAGGCACTTATTAAAATTTGTGTACGCGGAATGGTCCCAACTTTCATGGGGGTTTAATTAATTTCAGGTTCCAGACCTTCGTTGAACTAGAAAAAGCAGCTGAGAGAATCGCCGGCTGCATAGAAGAGACACCTATAGATTCTGTTTGGCGCACCACGGTTAGCGATGTGTCAGAAACCCCGCGCAACGTAAGACCTAACATTAATAAGGAAAAGAGAGACCAATCCCAAGCTGATGGCAGAAATCAAGGAATAAATGGAGGAAGTAGGCGCGACTACAAAACACCACCCCCTATTCCATATTCCCTAGAGCAAAGAGCGTGCGATTAAACTACTAAATCAATGGGTCGCCGAAAGGGAAATCCAGCTACCTCCGACTACAGTAGATATCAACAAAATGGATAAAAACTCGGTCAAATACTGCCACTACCACCGAAGGATGGGACACCCAACGGAAGAATGCTTTGCAATTCGGAGCATATTTGAACGCAAGCGGGCAGCAGGGGAACTCGAGGCGACAAAATAGACGATTGAACATGATCCGTTTCCTCACCACTAACCCAAAAGAGAGAGAAAGGGAGAACGTGAAGGATAAGTCCGCAAGTTGAAAACATTTTTTTTTCTTTTTGGTAAGAACAACTTCTCTCACAATTTGCGGGCAGATATCTCAAAAGGTCTCAGGAAAGCCAAAGGCGCATGATTGAATGACAAATCCACAAAAGGTCTCAGGAATGCCAAAGGCGCCTGATCGACTCACAAAAGGTCTTAGGAAAGCCAAATGCGCCTGATTTACTGACAAATTCACAAAAAGGTCTCAGAAAATCCAAAGGCGCCTGATCGACTGACGAATTCACAAAAGGTATCGGGAATGCCAAAGGCGCATAATTGACTGACAAACTCACAAAAGATCTCAGGAATGCCAAAGACGCCTAATTGACTAACAAATCCACAAAAGGTCCCGGGAATGCCAAGGACGCTTGGTCGACTGACAAATTCACAAAAGATCTCAGGGAGGCCAAAGGCGCTTGCACACTTTCCTAACACCCACTTCCCCCAACACCCTTTCGAAATAAAAAGAGGGAGTAGGCGCGTTCTACCCACGCCCACCCCACCAAAGACGACTGATTGACTCACAAATATACAAAGGCCCCAGCTATGCCAAGGGCGCTTGATTGACTGACAAACTTACAAGAAGTCTCCAAGAATGCCGAAGGCGCCTAATTGGTTGACAAAATACACTTAGGTGCCAGAAACACCAAACGCGTTTGATCGACGAAGCAGGCGCGTATCACCCATGCCTGCCTCACCCAACACCCTTTAAAAATAAATAGCGGGGAGTAGGCGTGTTTTACTAATTCTCACTTTTCTCATCGCTTCCCACTGAAAAGAAGAGTAGGCGCAATTATCAACGCATGACTTACCTGATACCTTCCCAAAAAAAAAAATGGAAGGAGCAGGCGTGTTTACTAATAACCCCTTTTCCCACAGCTTTCTTTTGATAAAAATAGGGGGAGGGGGAAGAGGGTAATCACCCAGCAATTGTCATACTCAAAGAGGACGAGAACACTTGTCCAGCCTCACGCACCTCTCAATAATAAGACAAGAAAATTATAAACAACCAAAGCAGTTAACCGAAGATAATAAAATACCAGTAACAGAAAAAATTAATCAAACACCACAGAATATCCCACAATATAAAACAAACAAACAACAAACGTGACGCCTAAAAGGCAAGTTCAACAAAAGAAAATAAAATGAAATCCGACATAGGAACAAAGCGCTTTAAGCAAATTAAAGCCTCTTCAGCTCTTGCCGTTTCTCCTCAAGCTCAGCTTGAACTGTCGCCTCGGCGGCCTCAGCCCGTAACACCTCGTCATTAACCACTCCAACATCAGCAAGCAATAGATTCAGCACCACCTTCTTGCTGGAAGTTGTCTCCGAGCGCTTCTTCAGCTCCTCTTCCAACTGAGAAATTTGACTTGTGAGCCGACAACGAGGGTCATTACGACCCCTCACTTTCGCCAACAACTCCTCCAACCACACTATCAGGAACTTAACATTAAGCGCATATTGCACAATAGCTTCCCAACCACGCAATGTCGCTGCGTCAACGGGATCGTCCCCTACGCGCGTAAGGTGGTCTGCGATCTCCATAAGGTTTCTGGTCATATAACACAAAATAGGAACGGCCAAAAGGCCCTCCTTTGCCATATGACCGCCACCATGCTCAATGATGTCTCTGTAAGCGGCAACAAAAATCGTCGGTACCCAGAAGCCGTGGACAAGAGTGTGGGTAGCATGGTCTACTCCAGCCTCGGCGGCACTCACCACCAGAGGAAAACGAAACCGCGCGTCTTCGGAGACCTCTTGTACGACAGTGGTGGTTGGTGTATTGGAAGTAAGGACATCAGTATGCTTCTCTAAAGGGATAGACGAACCGCTGCCATCCACTTTAGCGCGCTTAAGATATCCGTCGACACTAGGGACCACGCGCCTTGTGCTATCCATGTCAGGCTTCGTGGTTTCCTTGCGCTTCTTACCCATATTCGGGCACCAACAACAATACGTCAACAAGAAGAAATTATAAATAAGCACGAGCAACAGAAGAAAGAGAAGGGACTAACCTCAGGAATCGACGAGCCTAGCAGAATATCAGCGGTTTTTGGGCGAGATGCGGAGGAACTGGAAGACGACTCAGAGTCACTAGTGGAGCCTGACAAATGAGAAATAAGCACCATTGCAAAAACGACTTAGATTTATAAGAAGAAAAAAAAAAGAGAAAGAGAGAAGAATAACAAGAACGAAGACACGTATTAAATAGGAAGTTACCTGCAGGATCATCAACAGTTAATGCCACGTGGGATGAGGACCCACCGAAAACTGACCGTTTGGACCCAGAAGGTCTCATTGATTGCATAACGGCACTAGGAGACACTGGCAATTCTCCCCTGCCACGAACGGTTTCAGCCAGAAGAGGATGAACTGACGATACATGAAGACGCGGAGATACCCAACCAGCCCATGAAGGAAGGCTAGATAACCCACAGATTCCTTAACTGGTCTACAAATGAGGAATTCAGACTGCTACTTATACCCCCGGGGGGCTGTGACGCGCTCCTCCGATGGCTTTGTAGAGGCTGCAAAGATGTGGTATTAGCATAGGAACAAGGGCGCGGAGTAGACAACTGGTTTGCCTCCCGCCTAGCTTTCTTTTTTAGACTCCTCTCAGTCCAATGAGATTCGGGCATATTCAAGTATTCTTCCATCACGTAAGAAAGGGGTTTCCACCCTAGGCGATTGGAAGGAGGAGCTTCCTGGAAAAGTGATTTCCGCCACCCATCTCATCAAAATAAAGGGGGAAGCGTAGTGATAAATAACAAAAATACAAAGCAAAGGAGATAACAAATACTTGAGGCGCTAAAGGACTAGCAGACAACCTCACATCTAGCCGCGGAGGTTTACGGTCGGAAAATGACCCCTTCTTCGGCTTTGCAGGCTCATGACCCTCGGGAGGGGCCCAAGAGGTCACCACGGTTTCCGAGCGACCCTTATTAGCCGGAACAAGGCGATGCTCGGCATCTATAGCATCATCAAGTTTGATTCGGCCAGACGCATGAAGTTCCCGAAGATCTTGAACAGTCAAGTCACGAGAAGGAAACGATTCGCGCAAAAGAAAATTCAAAGCTCGGCGCCGTAAGAAATCATGATACTCTTGGGACCTTTCAGTAACCGCTAAGGGTCGCGCGGAGATGGCCTGCTCAAACGAAAAATCGATTCCTCGATCATACAAGCGAGTCGCCCCCTTAAAGACATAACGATCAAAACTAGCAATGACATCCTCAATGTTGGAGTTTTCTGGAGGAGGGAACCTATGAGGAACCCCTTGGTCAAGCCAAACTTGACGAGCTGCACGATCAAGGTTGTAAGACACGGCGATGAACTTACCAGCATAGAAGCCAGGAAGATAACCGGGCAATACAGCCATCGTTGAATCAAAATCTGCCTCTGACAAAAGCTTTGTTGAATCCAAATCCGCATCAAAAGGTGCAACAAAATCATAATGCGCTGGACCCGATCGACCGTCTTGATAGGGAAATGGTTCAAAATCCTTAGCCACGTCCAAGTGCTTACCAAGATCGCCCTTGGGTATTTTCCCCTTCAAGTTCCAAAGAGCCATCCGCGGGTATCCGTAAACAACGGGAAGCCTCTTAACTGAACCATCGTCTTGCTTAACATCTTCCTCGCGATGAGTTGCAAGTTCATTAGGCTATGGCGCGCATGGGGGAACATGTTCCCAATACCATGCTTGCATGAAAGAAGCCGGGATATAGGTCTCGATCTTGTGAGATGAACCTACTATCTGAAGATCCCGACAGAATAGATCAAGATGACGGTACAAACCACCTAAGAACATCGGCGCAAGCAGGAAAGAGACACCGCGAGACAACAACACCGCCATTGGCACAAGTCACCCTTAATGGTATCCCGGGGACTGTATTCGAACACATCATGACAAAGACAAAACAAGATAAAGGCGGCTAACTCCGCGCGGGGATTCTTCTCTTTGCGCTTGGGGGGGAGCACTTTCCCGTTAACTATCTGAGGAGCCCAATATTTTAACCAGAGGGGAAAAAAAAAGCACGGCGATTGACTTTAACAACCCATTCAGGATCAGCTTCTGTTGGAGCCGACGAGCCATGAATCGCCTCATAGGCACGGATGGAGCTAGTTAGTAGTCGATCACCCGTTGAGCGCGTAGGAGGATCTTTCTTCTCTTCCACCCACTTGGCTTTCCCCTTCACAGCGGACGAAGATGCCCCCGTTTTACCCAAGCCAGCGGTCTCCTTGCCTTCGTTTCGCTTCGATGGCACCTGGTTTCGACGGGAATCATCTTTACACTTCAATAAATAAGTATACAATTTTTTGTCCTCATCATCCAGCGCTCCGTAGACGGCCGCCTCATCATATGAATGACTGCCATGAATCGGTAGCCCTGTAAGAGCGACTACATCTTCTAAGACGATGGTTGCTTCTCCCTATGCTGTAAAAAGGGTATGAACGGGAGGAACCTAATGACAGAAAAGCCGCGTTATATCACGGATGCACCTATTCACTTCCCGCTTAAGGGACGAGTTTATAGCTTTATCAATACCCGCCCTCCGAAGAGCAGCAGTGTGGCTGGGGTTGGAGCGTATGTGAGACGCCCAATGTTTCCACACCGGATGAGTCTTTGATTTGGACCGAATATCGATAGGAGGAAGATTGTAGTCGCCACGATGAATGGCCATCCACGGTACTGTTTTGAACGCAAAAGCGTCCATGGTCTCTGACTCGGGTCGTATGAGCCATCCAGGTGCGGAAGGATAGGGCAGCACAAAAGGATTTAGAAGGCGAGGAACTACGACATCCTTGAGAGGGAAAACACGCTTACCGCGGAGCTCTCTTAACCTCAACGCGCTTAAAAGCGGGCCCACTCGTAAAATCCGCGATTGTATATGATCTACCGTCCGCTGAGGCGGGTAAGATAATTTCATCCTGCTCGGAGTACTCAGTCTCTTAGGAACCCTCGTTCCTTGGTTCTTCGGATTCACTAGACTCTTCAGATGAAGAACTACTGGCGGAACTGCTAGACATGGCGAGGGTATGGGTACGTTTGAAAGAAAGGAAGAAGAAGAAAGATAAAATGGAAAACAAATTGACAACTATATATATAGAGGGCTCCAGGAATTGAACGTGACAGTTATGCACATGGGATAATAACCATCAGAAACTGAAATAAAGAAGGAAATTTTGCACGAAGGGAGGTTAAACGTCGCCCACGATCATAGACTCAACAAAGGGAGGAGAATCCCCACGGTAATGGATCGTAAAAGGGAGGCGCCCGAAAAAGATTCTTTGACTATTTGATCGTCTGGTAATTGACCCAATAGTCAGGGGACTAATGTTGATACATGAAAAAATATCCCTTAACGGGCTTGGGGTGCCCCTAAGAATAGAGATGAGCTTGGCATAAGTTATGGGGACTTGGGGACTAAACCCAAGCCCAAATGGAAAATACCCATGAAGAAGGAAGGACAAAGAAGGAATTGATAAGGAAGAAGGTCATATTAAGGAATGACATTATGAGTAATTAAGAAAGGTTAGGACATGTGTCATGATGTAATAAAAATAAAAGCTTTTGGGAAAACCTATATAAGAAAGGACAAGGTATAATAGAAAGGTAACTCTCTCTCGCTCTCTCTCTTACTATTCTTGGTATAATGAGGTCATTTGGTGTGGCTAGGACGGGTAGAACCTAAAACTGAATTCACCCTTCAACACGTAGCAATAACAATGAGAAAACAGTTGCTTTCAATCATTGTTATATAGTGTCATAGTATTATTACACAACATCAAAGTTCAATTGTATCACAACTTTGACAACAATACTATGGTGATATGTATCATTCCCCCTTAGTCAATATTTCATCTCACAATGAAAACCACTCCCCCTTACATAATGATTCGTAAACCATATGTATTTATAGTGTGAACTACACATTAATTCTCCCCCTTTTTGTCAATATAAATTGACAAAGGTGCGAAAATTAGTGGGATCCTCATGAAATTTTCATAGAGATACTTCATGACCAAAAGAGAATAACATACCAACTTGTGCGATGATTTCACATAGTCGAAACTTAGTGTATTCATCAAGGAGTTTATAAAGATACAAGATAACTCCTACAATATTCCACAGCCTCACTCCCCACAAAGATTTGGCAATTAAGCACAAGTTCAACTAAGAATTCTCCCCCATAAAATATCATTCCCGAAAGAACAACAAGAGCGACCTTACTTTTACAAGAAAAGAAGGATTTCTTTGGACATTAACAAATCACATGAAACATGAATTTGTATCCAAAAATCTCAATTGAATTAACCACAAGGAAAATGATCAATTCAATTGGCCATGCTCAAATAAAATAACTTACGGAGCAACACAGTACATACACAAAGATGTGGATCAGGGAAAGACCAATACTGCGGAATAATCAAAGATTCATTCTATTTTTCATCACCATTTGCACAATGACATATAATAGACTTAATCTTTGTAAACAAAAGTTCATCCTATCTTCCATCAAATAATGACATAATAGGCTTAACTTTTGTAGTCAAAAGCTCATTCTATCTTTCATCAATACTTTCATACCGACATATAATAGAGTTAACTTTTGAACAGATATGAGACAGTCAAGGTTTATGGACGTAAACAACATATCCCATAAGAATTTGAAATATATAAAACTATAAATATTAACTGCAAAAATCATGTTCCAAATCAATTTTAGAATTTAAATAAATAAATCTAAAAACATTGCAATATAAAAACGTTAGTTATAGCTATGTGTACTTACAATAATGGCTATTCCAAACCCTAGTTATCCTTCTTAAAAACACAAGAATAAATTCTCATAAGAAGTTTCCTAGACAATAATCAAAAGATCAACTAGAAAACTTAGACGCGATCATCAACCAAAGAACGGACAAGAGCGAGTTCATCAGACGCTTTCTTTAGTTCGTTTTTCAGAAACGTAAGGTTCTTTGATGCAATTTCAAGTTGTTCACAAACGACCAAAAAATATTAAAGAAGATTTCCAACCAAATTGAAGAGACATTTGACTGGAAGATCTTTTTCATGATCAACTGCTTGAAAGAAAATTATGGAGATGGGTTCTTCATGAAGATCAAGGACTTTGGCATCATCAAACTTGTCTTTCTCATTGCATCCTTCCATTGTGCACACAAAAAATCCAAGAGAAGTTTTGACTTTACCGAGGAAGTATTTATATCAAAAGAAATCATTGTTATATATTAAGAGATTTCTACAAGGAAACCATAGAGTTGCTTGTAACCGTTTGATAACAGGTCGGGTGCACAAGATTCATAGTAATGAACCAAAATTCAAACACCGGAGCTAACGTTGGGAACATGTTTTGACAGAACACATTCTAAACACATGACATGAAACTTTGGCTAACAACGAGTGTAACACAAAGTTGGAAATCAACTGTCATTTAGAAAGAAAAAACTAAAGTTCTAAACAAAGCATCAGACTAACAAAGCACAAAAACTTTCCGGAGCAAGACTCAGAAAGGAAAAACAATGATCAAAACAAAAAGTACAGCACATACCATTTGTCAAGAAGGAAGGATCTTCTTGAGAGTTATATGTATCATCTCATAGTCTTATAGAGGATACACATACACATAAGGAAATGGTCAAATTGTGATATGTAGAACATGAAGCTCATCAGGGGTATTAATTTTTTTACTTTTCACTTCCTTGACATACAACAGAAGCTTTATGTGAATCTTCAAAGAAATTAACAAGGAAAGGACAAAATTTACCTGAACCGGCTGCTGCTTTTCTCGCCTTCTTGTTCTTGCACTTGAGACCGTTGATACTGGTCTTCAGTTCTGAAACACGACTATTGATGTGAATATAATCAGGAACAGTTATTTTAGGACCAAGATCATCTTTGAAGAAAAGGAAGAATTTGAAGTTTTCTTCTTCCTTCGAAACCTTTTTCTCTTTACAGACTTTTCAGAGTTATCAGTCATCCATATAACATTATTCCTTTTACAGTTGTAAGTAAAAGTTATTTAAAATATTCATAATCAGGAATTGGCCCATCACAACACTTTTCATGATTGTGAGATGAATTTCTAACCGCATACTGAGAAGCAGGTTTGATTACTTCTTTAGACATCCAGACAAGAGTGTTATGAAGTTTTTCATTCCGTGAACGAAGGTGAAATCTTCTTTCAATGCGACCTTTCTTCCCGCAATTTTTTTTTTGAAGCATTCTTCCCACAATAATAGCAGTTGATAGGAATGTTTTGAACCGTTCTCAACTGAGTAGTCTTAGAGGGATGACATTCTTGGTTTCTAGAAACATCTGCTGCTGAAGAAGGTTTTTCACTTTTACGGCTGGTGAAATTTTCAGCTTGAAGAAGATTATTAGGAAGAACAAAATTGATCTTACCAGTACTTGGAGCGTCTATACCTTTATAGCCCAGACTACGTGTATCACGATGATCTTTACATGCTCCTAACATAAAAGACAATTTTTGTAGAGATAGAATTGAATTTTTTCAAATCCTCTTCCAAGGATTTAACCTCCTCAAGAGAAGCACTAAGATCAGTCTCCAAAAGTTTCTCTCGGGTGAGAAAAACTTTTTCTCTGTCAATTAAACAATTTTTTTGAGAGTCATACCTTGTATTGGTTTCTACAAGTCTTTCTTTCAACTCAAATAGATTTTGACGAAGTTCATCACATTCAGAGTTTTTTGAACATAGATCTTCCTCACGATCTTTAAGAATATATTGTAGCAAACTATAACCATAGTCATATCCCTTAAAGAGTTTTCTTATTTTTCTGTTTTCAAGACAGAGAGGAGTCAGAAATTCAGCCAAGCAAGAAATTGACTTTTTTTCTTTAGGAGATGATCGAAAAACTTAATGTACTATGAGACTTCCTCATCAACATCTTGTCCCTCTTCTAAATCACTTTCATCAGAAAGTTCATCCAATTGTTCATCTAGGCGTGCTTCCCAGTTATACACAGTTTTAGATGATGAAGAAGACATGAGAGATTTCTCAGGATAACAAGACTTTGCACCAGGTTAGAATGTTTCTGAACTGGTGATGCGTTGTCAGAGATATTATCGTCCATAGTTAGATCGCTACAAACACAGACTTATTAGGTCTTAAATGTGTTTGCCTGCTCTGATACCAATTGAAAAAGCGGGGGTAGAACAACCACACCCAATATTTTGTTTGGCAATCTGAATACACAAACACCAATATACTTTCAAGAGAATCAACTAGACAGTCACACTCAATTTAGAGAAAAGTATATCAAAGAGTTTATATCTATGTTTCTCAATTCAATCTGCAATTAGCAAATAGAAATTTGTGAGCCCGATTGATTATAAGAGAACTATCTTGAACGGTACGAAATACCAATAATCAAGGATCAAATAATTTCAATCAAAACCCAAAGGTTAGATTTACCTATTGATCAATTCAACGCAAAACATGTGATATTTCAATTATATAACAAAATATAATGCAGAAAATAAAAAACATAGACACCATCATTTTGTTAACGAGGAAAACCACAAATGCATAAAAACCCCGGGACCTAGTCCAGCTTTGGATACCACATTGTATTAAGCCGCTACATATACTAGCCTACTACCAATGAACTTCGGATTGGAATGTAGTTGAGCCCTAATCAATCTCACATTGATCAAGGTACAGTTGCGCTCCTTACGTCTTTGAACCCTAGAAGGATTCTGACCGGTTGTCAGCCGAGCAAAAATAATTTCACTTTATCACTCTACTAAATATAAATGAAGTACGTGATAAGAAAGAGTTCGTATCCACAAAGAGGCAATTGTTGTTATGCGATTTCAGTTTCTTAGTAACCAAGGGGGGGGATTTGTTTTATCTAAGCAATAAAAATAATTGAAAGCAATAAAAATAATTGAAAGCAATAAAATAATTTGAATAATCAATAAGGAGAAGATATTGGTCACGAGATAGTATCGTTCACAAACATGTATTTTCATCAATGATTAGAATTGATAATTTAATCTCTCATTTACTAAAAGTCCTAGGATACCTTGATCGCAAGAATATCCCGCTAATTCCCTGATTTCATCACAACCACATTAAAAGATGTATATGTGAATTCTTCCTAGAAAGCAACCTAAAGTGTAAAAGCACAATTAGATTTAACTCCCTAAAAGCAATAAGTTCTATGGAATAAGACTAATCAAGGCAATCAAACGTGTAAAAGCACTAATTCAATTTAACCAAGGTTATGATTCATATGCAATTATAAAGATGTATCACTACAAGTAATAACCACACTATGCTACTTAGAATCAGGGATAAACAACTATTTCGTATTGAAAACCCTCATCTAGCAATAGAGATGAATATAAATCGGATTGATTCCGGACTCAACCAAATAAACAATCAAATCATATGACAATATTAATAATGAATCATAAACAATAAAGTATTGAGACAAAACTAATTCATAGATTTAAATAACATGTTGAGAAATCAAATTTATCCCATAACCAATAATATGTGTTTAGCTACTCATAGCTATGGAGTTCATCATAAAAATATTAATTGAATAGAAGAAGATGAACAAAAGAAAACCCTAGAAGCGTAAACAAAAGCGGCTCTCTCCAAGTTCCAAGAATAATACGTGATCCCCCAAAGAAGTAGAAGACTTTCCCTTTTTGTAGCTTTTTCTCTTTCCAAAACTAAGTCTTCAAAGCCCAAAGTCCAATAGTAAGATGTCCACCAAGCGCATATGTGAGGAATACCCATGTGAAAATATGTCCCAAAAATACTCGTCGGAAAACTGGTATTATGGCCGGAAAATATATCTCGGGTGACCGGTAAAGTCCACCCGGTCACCGGTCAACGATTCAAATCGGTCAGGTCAACTCAGCCAAGTCACTGAGTCAAACCGGGTCAATGCTCAGCCGAGTCAGGTAGCTAATCAGACGAGTCAGGTTTGGCTCAGTCTGATTTACTTTGGCCTATGCCATTTGCACTGGCCAGATTTTGTGATGCACAATCCTTGTGCTGTAGCATTACACCTCCAGCCATAATGGCTGGTTCCTGCACCAACAACTCCAGCTGCATTGCATAACTCAACCCTGCAGCCTAACAAACATATAGAGACCCAGTTCACTCATAACCTGCACTTCAACAGCTCAAATTCGCGACCTCACCAGCAGCTCAACATCAATTTAACCACCAGCTCACAGTTCCATTTCCTGCAGCAGCAACTCCATACACAACATCATTTCAAATCATTTCCTTGTTCCAATTGTAGAACCTACTGCAACTGCAACTTCACATACAAACTGCACACAACCAAACTCCATCTGAGCTACCATTGTATATGATAGCAGATCCAATGCCATTTGAGCATTGCCTTAACTGCAACTATCTATAGCTTCTTAGTTTCCATTTGCATCACCAACAAGCACAGCACCACCACTTGCACAACATATACTCTCAACCTGCCGCAACTGCGTAATCTAAAGATTTTAAACTAATAACAACACATCAAGACTAAGACTCCAGCTCAGTTACCCCTGCAATTCCACACATATTCAACCCACACATCAGTGCACCAGTTCTTAGCTTAAAGCCTCAAACACTGGCAGCTGCATCTGTAGCTCCATCTCCGAAATCAACATCTCAAGGGAATCCACACATCATTCAAGTCTCAACTCAAACTTGAGCATACCCCTGTCAGCTTCAGCCTTGCGATGCCTCAAATTCGTTACCAAAGCAAACCCATATCACCAATTCCCTAACTGATTCTCGCCATCAACACAACAAACAATATTGATTCAGCATCACCATTCCATTACCATCTACACTGACATTTCTTTTAGCCTGTAACTCAGCACTGTCACAGCTCCAAACACAACTTCTGCAGCTTCTTGACCCAGCTCAAAACTACCAGCACCATCCTCTTGCACCTGCAATACCAATACCAGCAACAACTCCATCTAAGCCTCTGCCATCTCAGTCAATCTTCTACCCCATTCCAAAAGTTCAAGTCTTCAGCTACAACCCCATCTCAAGCTGCAATTCTGCAACACAGCTAAGCTTCCAGCCATTCACACTTGACTCAGCTGCAGCTTCTGAGATTGCTTCTGCAAGATACAAGATCACTCCCATCTGAACTACAACCTACATACATCTGTAAATCTGTCATAAAGTGCACATCAATGCCATCTTTCGCATCTTCAATTTCAGCTCAAGTACACCACCAGGCTCCAAAACCAAAGCACCTGCTTGACTCTCATCTTCTCAGATCATATCTTCTTCACTGTTTCTTTCCATTCTTCTTCATCCAACCAAAACCAATGTCTCAAGCTGCACCTAAACTGAACTCGATCATTAGCTCCTTCCTCACTGCAAATCCCACAGTAACACCAGCTCATTGTACTGCTCTTCTGGATCTTCAATGCCAATTTCATTCACCATTGCTATTACACAAAACCCATTCTCAGTTCTCATTCTTGTGTTCAAACTACAAGCAACACAACCCATTTGTTCTCAATCTGCTCCAGATCCATCTTGACACCAGTTGTGACTTCATATCATTTGTAATATCAATCTTGTTCTTGCCATCACCTCCAACACAGAATCAATAGAATAACTCCAATTTATGGTAACCACCAAGATCAAATTCATCTCAAATTCGAGTCTATCTGATGCCATCTTTAAATCAAAGACAAGCCCATGTTTTAAACTTTCGCAACACCACAGACCCAACTTCTTCTCAAAACGAAATCAAACAATTGCCCATTACATTCACTACCAAATCAAGGCTGTAACTACCACCAATTCCATTTTCTCCTAATTTCAGAAACCCTAGATCATTCTCAGACCCTAATTTCTCTTGTTCTTCAACGTAACTCAAGCTACAGATTCAGCTTCCATCTTCAACAATAAACAATAGTTTCTCGATCTCAATCAGCATCATCTCCTCGATCTTTAGACATCATTGACTCCATTTCCTCATCTTTCTCGTTTCTCTGAACGTTGATGGAGCCGCCATCGACCTCAGGCAGAGAGAAGAAATAAATGACTGCTTCTCTGGATTCAGGTGTATGGTATTGATGTAAATTATTCAAGGCACCCACTCTTATGATAATGGCCACTTGAAGTAGTAGTCCCTGAACTAGAAACAATTTGGCTTCCATTAGTGATTCCCAAAGCAGCTCCTTATCCTTGGCCTAGCTCCCGGTAGCAATTCCTCCTGGAATGATGTTTTGCGCTTTTCGCTCATAACTTCCTCGTATGACGTCGGAACAGCCTCATTCTTTCACCATGGCTTCATCTTTTTTGTCGTTCTCGCTCCAAATGAACGTTTTCTCCTTCTTTTGCTCCCAAGGACTCCATTGCACCTAATAACTCAAAACTAGACATAAGAGATGCAATTCCCAAGGAAAATAGCAAAGAAAGCATAAATACTAGATTTAAAATTAGGTGTTTTACAACACCTATCAGATTCTACGCACTTGATTCTGATCGATGTCGTAGGCGTCAAAAATAATTACACTTTCTTACTACTCAAAATATATAATGAAGCAAGGGAAAGAAAGGATCGTTCCGACAGAGAGGACTTAGGTTGTCAATATGCTTCGGTTTCCTATAAATAACAATGGGGGGTTTTCTGATTTTTATATAATAAACTAAATAAAAGCAAACAATAAAAGTAAACAAATCAAATCAAGGATAAGAAATATTGGGTAAAGTTTTCATCTTCAATTGTAAACAAGTTTTTGAATGTATGAATAAAATTCCTATTTAATCTCGCTATCATCAAAAGCCCTAGAATACCTTATTGCAAGAATACTCCATAAATTTCCTAAGTCATCAACACACATTAGAGCTGCGTATGTGAATTCTACCTAAAGAATAACCAAACGCCTTGCGCTAATTAAGTTCAATTCCTAGGAGCATTAAGTTTTAGAAATATGCTAATCAATGCAATTGTCATACATTGCGCATAACAATTCGGACAAAGGTCTAACTCTACATATGATTACAAGAGTGTATCACAACAAACCGTAATCATATCATGCTACTCGTATTCAAGGTTATCGCTCGATGATGAACCCTAAAATAGCTATAGATATGGATGTATGTTCAATCAATTCTAGACTTCACTAAACAAACATTCAATCATATTGCAATACGTCAATCATGCAATTATTATAAACCGTAGAAAGTGAACAATGATTTTGAGAGAAAACTAATTCATAAATCAAATAACATGCTTGCAAAATCCGACTACAACCTCAAACCAATAATAAAATTCTAGCTCATGTTCATGGAGTTCATAACAAGAAGAAAGAGAAAAGATTTCATATCTAAACCCTAGAACAAAAGTAGAAGAAGAGATTCAGATATATGATGAGAACCCTTGTTTTTATATATAACTTATAAACTTCCAACTCTCGGCCAACTTCTGTATCCGGCTCACACTTTGAGTTTCTGAAACAACCCACTGTCAAAAGGTCGACAGTCCATCAGCCAGGCCCAATCAAAACAGGTCCAAGTCCGTCTGAGTCAGCTACCCGGATATGTGAGTCAAGTGACTGGATCGGTAAGTCAACTCGCCATACTCTGATTCAGGCAGAGTTTCCTCCTTTTCTGACAGATTTACAGAGCCTTCCTTATACTGTTGACATTCATTCATTCATCAAATTCAAATCCATTCAATCATTTTCCTTCTCCAGTTCAAATGCAATTCAGCCAATGGACCTGCAATGCTCATTACTTGCAATTGCAGCTGCAATATCGTACCACCTGTTTGCATCAGGCTGCGCAGTTTACACTTCTTGCATACCTTCACAGCCACCATTCAGTTTACCTACAGCTCAACTGCAACAGCTCCTAAATCTTCTGTAACTTCATAACCACCTAGCTCAGGCCACATACTCAACTCCTCCAATTTCTTTGTGCTTCTCTGCAACCCATTCATCCTGTCGCATCCCTCAGCTGTTCAGGCTTGCCCTGCACCATTGTTAACATCACCACCATCTCAGCTGCAACGTAAACTACAACCAACCCCAGAAATCACCAATACACCACTCTGCCATCCCTTCTCAGCTTCCGTTCTCCTATCAACAACATCTAAATAACACCACTTACCCAGCCGTTCACTCAAGCCAGTTCAATTCCATTCTTCCATGTCTGCAGCAGCGTTAAGACCTGTAACCTTAGTAATTAACAACTCCTTCTCTTCCAGCCATCAGTCACCATTACAAACACACAACTGCAATCACCAGCACATCAACTACAACTCCAAGCCTTTTCAACAACTGTGTCACAGCTATAGCTTCTGCATCTCTTCCTGCCAAATGCTAATTCATCTCTCAGCTGCCGCTTCAACCACCAGCTTAATGTCAGCTCAAACCCTTCAGCACAACCAAATGCTCTTTTCTCAAACCCTGGTTCTTCTTATTCTCCAGAAACCCATTAATTTGAGATCTCCAGTTCAGCTTAATCAATCACCAGGACATCACTAGAAGCAACTTCTCAATTTTCCCTTGTACTCTCGTTGATGTTCGATACTCATCCCTGGAAAAACCCTAACTTCACCAAGCTCAGACCTCATCAATTTCTCTTCACCTCCAACCCTAACTTCAAATCCACCAACAAAATTCCACGGCAACAGTTCAATCTTCTGCCAACACCAGTTGAACCACGACATCTCAGACACACATCGATTTCAGCCTTCCACAGCAGCTACTCCTCTGATTCTCGATCAATTCCATATAAACCCTATCTAAGAACCACAAATTCTTCAATTCTCGTTTCTCTGAACACAAAAGAAATTCAACTTTTTCTCATCTCGGTCTTGAATCTGTCTTTTTTATACAAATCGAACCCTTCTGGATCTGAGTGAAACTCATTGTTCTCCATCACTCTTCAATTTCGATCATCATACCAATTTCCCGGTTTCTCTGAAATACAACGCCTCCATTTCTCTCTTCTCTGAATCCTAGATGGGGAAATGATTGAGAAATCATTTGTCTCAAGTATTTTTAGGTTTTTGGTAATGAGTGGAAATGATATAGGCACCCATTAATAAGGGCAACCCAGTCCATATATGGCCGGTCGGTTTTGGAGAACCGACAGCCTAATTCTCTTTTCAGCTGTCGGTTCTAGGAGATTGACAATTGAATTTCCTGCATAACTCCTCTCGCACAACTTAACATGTTCCAAATATTGCCCGTGAATTGATCATTTTGCCCTTTTCACTCCAAATGGATGTTTTCTTCTTCTTTCGCTCCGATTGACTCCAAAGTACCTGAATAGCTCAAAAGAAAACATAAGATACATAATTTACAAGAAAAGTAGCAAAGAAAGCATAAACAATAGATAAATATCAAGGTGTTTAAGACACCTATCAGATTCCCTTAGCTGATCTCAGTCACAACACAGAGTTGCTACGACCCAAAGTCGAAGACTCCATAAACAAATCTGTTCGCAGCTTTCTTTTTCTTCGTTGTTGGGAACACAAAAAGTCTATTTGAATATATAAATCTGTCTCCCATTGAAATACCTACGAGTTTTGTTCCGTCTTTTGATAAATCAAGGTGCAAAAGAACCAATTGATAAACCAGACCTATATTACCGAAGAACAACCTGGTATTATCAATGATGCGTGTCGTAGGTGCAATCAAATTAATCAATATTTCCACTCAATTAAAAATAATATAATGGAAGTCAAGTTCGTTCCCACGAGGAGCAAGAGATTCTAGTTGTAAAAATTATCACGAAAGGGGGGTGTAAAAAGCAAAAGAAAATAAACAAAGCAATTAAAAGATAAAGTTGAAAGCAATAAGAGAGACAAGATCAAGGAATCCTTCTTCGTTGCAAAACAATGATTAAAGTTATGTTCTTTTCTACTTGTTATAAGTCACAGATTATCACCAACCGTAGGATAGCAGGTCCGCTTAGCTAGCCCCAAAATCCCTAATTTCATTTGAGTAACAGTCCGCTTAGTTATCGATTCTATTCAAAAGAACCACCCCGAGGTTCGCTTACAAGATGTAATTCCCAGAATGCATTAAGATTTATAAATTTAGGTTTAGTACTAGTAGTTAAACTCGGTTCGCTTGGTTCACTTTCTAGCGTTGTTTCTACACACAATTGCTCCACGGAATCCCTCCGCAAGGTCTCGTGTTTGCTACTTATGTAAAGAGTCAAGAAACGATTACTTATCTCCTAACTTTCACTAGCATTAGATCAAATTAACAAATCAATTTAGTTGGCCACCTAAACAATCTATCAATCAATCATGAATGTCATTAAGATCATTCCTATTAGTAAAAACAAACGATAATCATGTAAAAAACTTCAAGATAGAATTGAAAACAAAACTCAAAACATGTTAAGAACTAGGAATTCATCCTCAATCAATAATAAAATTAGCTACTCATGTTAAGGAGTTCACACAAAGAATAAAGAAAAGAAAAGTGTTGTGTGTGTAGAGATGTGTGTGTAAAAGATGTAGAAAACTTCTCTATTTATAGGCTTCAATATTCTCCAAATCTTCCAAGGATTATAATCCTTTTCCTTTAGCAATTCAATTTCCAAATCCAAGCTTTTCTCAACTCTTCCATCTTCTCTTTCCAAATTTGAGCCCAATTCTCCATCCAATTCCTAGTCCAAGTCTTCACACCCATGAGAGAAGTCCATAGAAAATTCTGGAATTTTTGGCTCGCCGGAAAACTGGTATTATGGCCGGAATTTGACCGGAAAAAATCGCCGCCGGCCACCTGAAAATTTCTCCGTCAGTTGAATATTCGACGGAATATTCCGTCAGTCCACCGTTATGACTAGCGGTCAAACAGGTCAACCGTCAGTCAACTGTTAGTCAAAGGTCAAGGGGGAAGAGTCATCTAGCTCGAGTCAGTGTTCTTATTCAGAGCTGAGTCGTCTTAATCAACTGAGTCACATGGATGGATCGGTCATCGTCGGTCCGAGGTTGACTCGTCGAAGGGAAAATTGGTAGGAGTTTGTTGTCTATAGGACAGTCCCGGCCAAATTCAGGCCTCAATTTAGCTCCATTCCCTGCGAAAATCCTACACATACATCTATCAATTCGAGCATTCAATAGCTTCATTCTTCATCTGCTTCTCAACCACAGCAACCTGACCATCTCTGCATTTAAATCATAGCCACATTAGATTCTCAGTTTCAGTCTTCACAAAACCCATCTTTATTTTTGTCAATTGCAAGCAACAAAGACACAGCATCACCCTGCAATCTCAGCTCATACTTTGAACAACAGCAACACCCTGCAGTACCCATTATACAGCACCACCACCACTCAAATCTGCTACTGTAATCAACTCGACCGCTTCTTCTAATCATCTTGATTCATTATCAACTCTCAATTCAGAGATCAACATCACCAAACCCTGATATCGAACCCAACTGCTCTCCCTTCTTCTCTGAGTTGAATCACCACTAAATTCGTAGCAAACCCTTTATTCACAGCTTCTTATTTATACTCAGAGAGCAACAGAAACAGACAACCATAAACCCATCTGTTCTTCCTCCTTCACTGAGATTCATCAACTCTGTGTCTCGATCTCTGAACATCATGGATTTCTTCTTTGAATCCACTTCAATTTCATCTTTGAGATCCCCTTTTATTTCTCTCGAACAACAGCTTTTATTTTCTTCTTCCACTCATCAACATTAACCAGCGGCCACCAACACCACAAGGAAGTCAAACCCATTACTGCAATTTTCCAGATTCATCATGCCATTACTTCATCTCCGCTCGATTCCATGGAACTGAAGTGAACGAATTTGGGGAAGAATTGAAGTGTAAACCTAAATTCGATTAGGTTATAAAAGAAGGGGGGTGAAGATTAAGACACCCCACTGCCAGAATACACCCACAGATTGGGTGCTCATAGTAGATGGTCACTTCTGATAAGGGCTAGCCAATTGGCCTCCCCTTAACCTGTGCTGGCTATTATTTAATACTTCTCCAAACATGAGTGCCCCTTAACCTTAACTTGGCTCCATATAGTGCTCGCCCTATGAAATGACAATTATGCCCTTTTTGCTCAATTTTGGTGATTTCTTTTTCTTTTCCTCAGTGCGACCCCAGAGTACCTAATAACTCAAAAACACACGTAAAAATACATAATTCACTAGAAAAATGGCAAAGAAAGCATAAACTACTAGATAGTAAATACGGTGTATTCTACACCTATCAATCAATCACCTCACAATAATCTTAATCGTATGGTAGCGAAATAAGATATTATGGAATCACAAACGATGAGACGAAGATGTTTGTGACCACTTTTAATCTTACCTATCGGAGATAAATCTCAAGCAAATCTTAGCAAAGATAATACTTAATCACGATAGTAGAAGTAAGATCAAAACACGCAACTACAGAGAAAATAGTTGGGTCTGGCTTCACAATCCTAATGAAGTCTTCAAGTCGTTAACCTACAGGGTTTCGTGAAAAACCTAAGGTTAAAGGAGAATCGACTCTAGCTTATGCAACTAGTATCACACATGAGGTGTGGGGGTTAGGTTCCCAGTTGCTAGAGTTTTCCTTTATATAGTTTTCAAATCAGGTTTTGCAATCTAAGTTACCTTGGTAACAAAGTCAATATTCACCATTAGATGAAAACCTGATTAGATTCAAGCTAATATCTTTCAACCGTTAGATCGGACTTAGCTTGTTATATACAAATGAAATGTACCTTCATTTAGGTTTAAGTAGCCGCACCTAAACGTGTACACCATGTTGGCTCAACAGTAGTTAACCGAGGTTAGCTATATGAACACTCTCATATCAACCTTATTCATCTTAACCATAACTAGTTAAAATGACTCAAATGAAACTAGCTAAAGAGTTGTTCAATTTCTATATTATCATAGAAGTATACAATAACACAACAAAAGTAAAATCGGTTTGATTCACTCGAATCAATTCATGAACATTATAGCCACGGTTTGCAAAGAATGCATTCCTTAATATATAAATGTATTAGTTCATGAACAAACCGATTTTAGAACTTTAACTACTCAAGTATGCAAACGAGTACACATACTTAAGTAGCCGGTCTAAGTTTGGGTTCGCCAGTATGCGAACGGTACGCATACCTTAGTACACTTCCAAAACCAGCAGAAATTCCCAGACTTATAACTTACGCAAGTATGCGTACCGGTATGTGTACTTGGTACCCGGAATTCCACAACTACAAGTACGCATACATGTTTGCATACTATAATTCCGATCATGGATCACATACATGCAAGAATGCATACTATGTTCATAATCCAATAATTCTAAACTCTATTTCAATCATTGAAACTTTCTTAGAGGATGCCAATACCCGTTTTCACACACTATTAGCATCAAAGCAATTTTCTAGTTATTGAAATAATCATAACGAAACATTCCAAGTCTACATCAAAGGATTGTATCACACAAACCATGTAAGATGTTACTCAGAAATTTTCACATGATCATCTTTTGACTTTCTTTAAGAATATAAGATGAACTTGGTTGAAGCGAAAGCTTACCAAAACATATTTCTAGAAATATGTAAGTGAGTTAATCTCAGCTCTATGTGTATAATCGAATACTATATAGTAATACGACTTTTGTCTCAGTATAGGAGATAGAGTAGAAATAGACTTTCCAAGTGATAGATGAGTTTTAGTCTCCACATACCTTTTGTTGATGAAGTTCCACAAGCTCTCCTTAGTATTTCTTCGTCTTCAATTGTTGAACGCTGTGAAGTCTAATGCTCAACTACACAATCTATCATAATACGAGACATTACTATAAGTAGACTAGAAATCAAGACTTATAGTTTTGATCACTAACACTGACAAACAAGATTGAGATAGAAACGGTTGCGAGTTCGACCGAGCAGTGCTCTAACACAAACTTATTTTTATGACTCACTCGATATTGTTGTTTTGTTTCATAATAGATGATAGTCGAAACTTATTGATCTACTAATAATGTATTATACGAAGTAACTTCATCTTAATCTCATCTTACAATTGTTGGTTTTAGAACACTTGCCAAAAATTTGGACGATTTTAATCAACCAAGAATGACGAAATTTGATCTTAAATGTGAATTCGTTATTGTAATGCAGATGGTTGGTGTAACGCAAAACTGTAAGGGTTAATGCAGGGTAAAATAGAAATAAAAGATATATAATTAAGGGACAATCCAAAGATTACGGAAACATCCCTTTTGGTCTCCTATAGAATTTTGCCCTACACCAATATCTATAGCGTAAACCATTTGTCCACAAAAAGGAGTGGTGCCTCAAAAATCATTCAAAAATTTTTGGTTTAAACTTTAAAGTATGAGGCCCATAAGATTGTTACAGTATTAGGCCTGTAATCCATATCTGAGACCCAGTAAAGGAAGGTATCTTGACCGAAAAGAATTTTCCCATCTATAAGGCCCCTTCCTATGGGTGTGGAAAACTCGATTGTTTGCCATTTAAGCACCCACTATGGAGGGGGAAAAGTGGCAAAGTGGCCTGGCTAAGTGGAAAATTTTCCACTTAGCTAGGCCAGGTCAAGGTTCCACCGAGCGGTCGAGTCTCGACCGCTCGGTCCAGTTTACACCGTTAGGTGTTTACTACACCACTACCGGGTTTTATAAGACCGGCCGGTTTAGTTTGCACCGCTGAGTCGAATCTGATCCAACGGCCATAATTTCCCCCCCTATAAATACTGCATTCCTCTACCATTTTAACTTACACCTTCTCTTCTCTAATCTTCACATTTGTTAATCTAAAACAAATTTCATCATCTAACTATTTCATCCACTCGTATTGTATAATTTCTTTAATATATCTCAATCTAATACTCAATCTAAACAACAAAAGAAGAAGATTAGGGGTCCAAAATTTACCGTAGCCGAAGATGAAAGCATTTGCAGAAACTATGTGTTCTTTACACAAGATAGTATCGATGGTACTAGTCAACAATCTACCGAGTTGTGGGATAACATATTTGCTAACTTTCGAAACGAAACTATGAACATCAACGAGCGTGATGCAAATGGATTGTCCGGTCGCTTTGTTAAAATCAATGCCCAAGTTACCTTGTACGTAGCTGCTCTAATGCAAGCTTCTCGTGGTCGAGAGAGCGGTCTTGTCGATGTTGATGTCGATCGAAAGTGCCGAACTGATTGGCACCATAAACATGGGATAAATTTTGCTTATGAAAGTTGTTATCATAGTTTGAAAGTGTTGCCTAAATATAATCTAGAAGTGTTAGCAAACATGCAGAATATACCTGCAAGTTCACCATACACTTCTTCACCTTCAACGCCAGCTTCACAACCATCTCAATCATCTCATCCCCCTTCAGATAATCCATTTTCTTCACCAGAAACCACCAGAAAAAACAATTCCAACTTGAATGTCAATACTGCGATTAAGAGAATTATTAGGAAGAAATCATGCAAGAGAAGCGAGAAAAGCTGCCCAATAAGGAGAAGCAAGTGAAGGAGGTAGTAGTACTATGGAAAATTTGACAGAGCATCAGAAGGTCGTCGAAAAAAATAGTTGTAGATCGCAAGTTCTTGACTAAGAAGATGAAAAAACATCGACAAACTCAAGAAAACTTTGTTTCAGACTATGACAAGAATAAGATTCTAAATGCAGACACCGAAAAAATGAATGCCATACAATTGATGGCATGGGAGATGATGATGGACATGTTAACAGAGGAATTGGAAGAAAAGAGAAACATGGAAAAACAATTTGGGATTCAAGCTGAAGATGACGATGATGAAGACGACGATAAAGTAGTGCCACTTAATTAATTAATGTATTATCTTTAATTTTAATGAATATGTAGTAGTTTGGTTATGGTGAATGAAATTGTTATGGTTTTTTCATTACAAATTGTTTACAAATTGTTAAACTACTTTTTCATTACATTAAAACTTAAACTTGACAACATCCATGAAAACATTATTAAGCCTAACATCCCATACAAGTTATTAAAAACTCCTTAAGAATTTGGTAATGCACTTCGTATTCAAAATCTTTTCGTTTCCATCTTCGCCACTCGTCTCGAGTTCGTATTCCCAATTCAGCATTGGTCTCACCTCTAAGACGGTATCGAGCGACAATCCTTTTCATAGCTATAAAATCCACAAGCTCTTTTTTGATATCCATGAATCGGCAAAACAAAGCAGCACGATCCCGGTTATGAGGATTACCTGTCTCTGTGCAGAAGGCATCATGAATTTTACCTAAATAACTCATACTAGGTAAAACGTTCATCCGTTGTTCTTCACCTCTCTTCGGGTAGTGTATTACATAGTTTCTACAAAGAGATAAATCTTCATCTTCAGTGAATCTAGGATCATCCATAATTTAACTAGAAAGTAGAGAAGTAGAGAAGTTTTTGTAGAGAAGTGATGTGTGAGTTTGAAACGGATGAAGTGAAGGATTTATAAAGGAATACTAGCGGTTGAGTCTAGACCGCTATTTTTAATGACCATTAAAAAATTTAAACTTAAAAAACAACTACAAAACAAAATTATGGAACAACAACTGAAACTTAAATAATTCAAAAAAATAAAAACAAATAACAAATGAAACCATAATAAAAAAACAAAAACAAATGAAACAAACACTACACTACTCAATTCGTCCCCCATCTCTTCCAAACTCAGCCCATAGATTCTCTCTGAGATCTTCCCTCAACCTGTTATACAGAGTTCTGTTCTTAATATGACTGGTCATTTGCGCATAGTTCCTTGCAGGTAATCCTCTAGCTGGTATAATCTCAGGCCTTAAGTCTTCATCTTGATGGTTAGTCCAATTCTTATTACGACGAGTCTCCTGGATAGCCATGTTATGCATATGATGCAAGTCAGCATAGTCTTATGCATTTCACGAGCACTTAAACCACGATAAGGCCCACAGACGATTGCGAACTTCCGCTTCAGAATTCCAAAAGCCCGCTCCACATCCTTTCTCAGATTCATTTGTTTACAATTGAAATACGAGTATGAACGACCCATTTCACCGGCAGGTGGCTGACGGTAACATTGAACTAAAGTTGACCATTTTGGATAAATTCCATCTGCAAGATAATAACCATGAGTGTAGTGATTCCCATTGATACTGAAATTTACCTGAGGAGAAATTCCATACTTTAAATCTTCAAACAAAGGCGATTTGTGTAAAACATTTATATCCTTTTGAGATCCCGGGAGACCAAAAAAAGCGTGCCATATCCAACAATCATAAGAAGAAGCAGCCTCAAGGATCACCGTTGGTTTTGCGTAGTGACCCTTATACTGACCGGCCCAATAGGTAGGGTATCCGGTCCATACCCAATGCATGCAGTCAAGACTACCCAACATTCCAGGAAATCCCCTTTCCGATTCTCGCTTTAATATTTCTCTAACATCTGCATCAGTTGGTTTTCGTAAATAGGTAGGACCAAAATGATTAATCATTGTTTCGCAAAACAACGCAAGATACTTGTATGCAGTTGTTTTGCCAATGCGAAGGTACTCATCATTAGAATCTGGATGTCTGCCATATCCTAAAATCCTCAAAGACGAAGTAACCTTTTGTTCAGGGCTATGACCCCTAATATTAAGTGCGTCATACTGATCATTAAATTGAGGTTCTACCTGACAAATCTCACCAATAATCTTTAGCACCAAATGTCTGGGCATGCGGAATCGGCCTTGGAAATTTTTATCAGAGAACACACATTCAGGAAGAAAATAATCGTGCATCAGCTTCTCGTGCCATTCATCCCGACCCCGGTACGTATATCTTCTTGTGAAGACTTCTCTTGGCTCAAGATCTCTAGTTATTTTCCCCGATGAATATAGATGCATCAAGTTGTTGGTTAGTTCTTTATCTTCATCTGACTCATCATCAATTTGATTCAACGCCTGAACGAATATTTGTTGTTGTTCTTCAAATCGATCCATATGAATACGCACTTCTTCGTCAGAAGAATCCATATCCATTTTGTTGAAAAAAAAAATTAAACAGATGATTAAGGTACAAAAGAGTGAGTAAGATAGAGTTAATGAGAAAATTAGGTGTGATTAAATTGAATTGAATAGGGTGAATTTATAGGGAAACGTGGGGGGGGGGGAATAGCCGTTATTTCACTATTTAATAACCGATGTTTACAAGACCGACCAGTTTTAAAGAGACAGTTAGCGGTCGAGACTCGACCGCTAGCGGTCTTCTTCTCAACCGTTCGGTGGAGACTCGGCCCGCTTATGTTTTATCC